>JAAGNO010011211.1:13207-33836 GCA_033439905.1 Ceryle rudis
CCAGGTCTGACAGAATTCTGTATTTAATACACAGGCCTCTAGGATTACATTGTTTGAGCTATTAGAGAGAAATATCTAATTAAAACCAACTATATATATAATTTCCTGCTCTTTTAGTTTGAGCCATATTTCACCTCCTCAAAGCACTGATGGGTGCAGCGTTTAGTCAATGTCTTCTGATCTCCAGAAGCTGCAACTGTGCACAGCTTCATAGGTGCTTGGCCTTTGTCAGTGAACTTGTCTGGATTTTTTCAGTATTTAGAGTCTTGCCCGGCTCAGTGTGCATTTCAGCGCTGCTAATCTGTAGCTGGAGAATACAATAGAGGCAAAGTAGTCACTGAATGTCAACTAAGCAGGATTGTTTTAAGGCTTCATAGTATATTCAGATTCTGGCATCCTCTGTGAGACAAACTACACTGTCAGTTGAAACGGTGTTGGGTTTTTGTTTTTTTTTTACTTTGTGACTGCCCTTTTTACTAACTACTTCTGGAAAGCTGCTGTTACATGGCAATAATATTTTAGGGCCTGACTAACATACTGTGGGTTAATGAACTGTAGATGGCATTGAGTAAAGCAGCCTTAAGATCACCTGAATCTGAAAGTAAGACACAGTTCATAGAATCCTAAAACTCTCTAGAAGAAATGGAAGTGAACTTCATATTGTGCTAAACAAAATCTACTTGAGATAGTCCATCTACAGACGATTAGAACCTCTTTAATGTGTATTTAATGTGACCTACTTTTCTTTTCAAATCCTCCTGATCAACTGGTAACTGGTAAAATGATGTATTCCAACAATATAATCCTCAAATCTTTGTGTAGACGGTGCTGACACATCTCATTTTGAGCTCATTTAAGACTCGTTAACATGTTTCAGACTAGAGTAACCTATTAAATAAATACATCAGGAAAAAGCTTTTACTGGTAATGGTTGTTTTGCTTAGGTGACTATGGCTGTAATGTATTGTGAGTACATCTGGTACTTCAGTGCTTATCAGTGATCTTTTTTCCTTTAGGCGGTTTCCTAGAAACATGATTGCTTGCTGGTCTTGATCTCACAGCTTTGTGAAGACTTCTTCTCTGATAATGTCAAGTTCAGGCTACCCTCCTAACCAAGGAGCATTCAGCACAGAACAGAGTCGTTATCCTACTCACTCTGTCCAGTACACCTTCCCTAGCACCCGGCACCAGCAGGTAAGGAGACACAAGGGTTACAGATTTAGCAAGAGTACGAGTTGGGGGTTTGCTGTGCCAAATGGGATTATTTATTCTTTTTTAAACCGATGTAATACAAGTCGTCCACATTTGAAAACAGCAGAGCTGCAGACCACTGTGCCCTGCTGAGAACTGTTGCTTAGGTAAAGAGTTGTGGGCTGGGCTGGTTTGCCTTCCTTTTTTGCAGAAAGCACTGAATTTTGCTGCTTAAAGATTTTACATGTATCTGCTTTTTTTCTGTTTTGTTTTTGTTTTCCTTTTTGATACAAACCTGAGGTTTATAATTCTGTATCTTTATCACAGGGAGTTGACATAAACTTCCTGAGTTTATCATTGCTTTCTTGTAGTTTGCATAAATTCACTAGGGATTGTGTCCATAAACTGTTGTTGTAGTTTTGCTTTAATTTATTATATATTTTTCTATTATTATCAATTTAATTTATTAATGTTTAGTCATCACACTAAATAAGGGGGTTGGAACTAGATGATCTTGAAGGTCCCTTCCAACCCAAACCATTTAATGATTCTAAATCTGTTTAACACGTGACTGAGGCCATATGCATTGGTAGCAGTAATTTCAGAGAACATGTTAATAATCTACCTACAATTAGTATACATTTAATATGAATACAGTGTTCTGAGTCTAACAAATCCATCGAGAGACCGGGCTTTTGGAGCCTTTGTGGATACTAAATTTTATATGGGGAATTATTTCCTATTAGGCTCAGGAGCAGAAGTGAACCCATAATCATCTTCCCTTCTATGTAAGGAGTATTGGAATCGGTTCTCTATAAGCTAAATGTAGTGTTTGACAAAATCAGTGTGCAAGGTGGGGAGTGTAAATCTGAAGTGTAAAAACTTGTGTTACACTCCGATTATTTTTCTGAAGCAGCTGTATTTTTCTGAAGCTGGTGCTTCCAGCTGGCTGTGTTCTGCTAGCCCAGAACTGGGGTAATGGATTTCTAAGAGTCTCCTACTTGGTCATTTCTGCAGAGCATTTATTCTGCCACCCTGTGCTCTCTCTGGCATGGTAGGCTGTGGAGGACTAGCTGCTGACTTCAGAACGGCTCAGGTTTCCCTTGTTTTAATGAAATTCTCCTCCTGCTACAGACAGTTTTGATATTTTGTTCTACTTACATGTTTGCAAAAGGAAATTCAAGAATTGGAGCTTTTTGGCTTGCTCCGTATTTATTTTTAGATAATTTGTAATAACTAAATCTTAGGGGTAATGATCTATTGCGTGTCTTGCAGAGCTTTTCTTTGGCTAATGCCAGCTGTGTATAATTTTTAAAGGCAAGTGGCCAAAGACCCACATAGACAAATAAATTATCTTGTACCTCACTTTGATTAGAAATTATATCAGTCAGAAGATTCATCTTCTCTGATTTTTAGTCCTAATTAATAGTAACTGATATAAAAATGTCTTGAAGTGATAGCAAAAGGAGTTGCCTCAGAGTTGCTGAAATATATTCCCATTTTGCCACTTGGTAATTGGATGTGCAGAATTGATTTTAAAGGATTTATTTCTTTTTTTTTTTTTTAAGAATATTCTCCTGCTGCCTTACTTGTATTGCGTTAGAAGTTGTTCAAAAGTTGGGTGGAATTCTTAGCGTAAGCATTTAGTCTCTTTAAAGTTAAATGGAGAAATGGAACTGACATTTACAAACTTTCTTTTTTGAGCTGGAATAAAGCTTTGGTGATCTGGTCTCGGTCTGGATTTAATATCTTCAGAAATGATCGTTCCATGACACCACATGCTTTAGATCCCGTCTCTGTACCTTTGTCCTTGTTACCATCGGAAGTGTGTTTCCTGTAGGAATTTGCAGTTCCCGATTACCGTTCGTCTCACCTGGAAGTCAGTCAGGCAACCCAGCTCTTGCAGCAGCAGCAGCAACAGCAGCAGCAACTTCGGCGCAGACCTTCCTTGCTTTCTGAATTTCACCCAGGCTCTGACAGGTGAGGATGCTGGTTTTGAAGTACGTGAACGTGAATCTTCTATGAGTCTGTGCTTTCTGTAAAGTTAGTTTTAACTTTTGAATAGAAAGACTTCCGAGTTTCACAGGTTTTGTTTAAGTACTTGACTTTTTTAATCAGTGCTGCATTGTTGTACCAGTGTCAGCCTCCTGAGTTTGAGTGTTGTAGCTGTTGTGTAATTGCTCGGTCCTTTTGGCTTACCTAATATATTTCTTTCACAGACAGGAAGTGACAGTCTGCTGTGCTTTTCCCCCACCTCTCCCAACAGCACTGTCAGTAAACTTCTGAGAATCCAAGTACATTCTTTTTAATGCTGTTTAGACTAAAAGTGTGTAGAGTTTGTACCTTTGGAGTAGAAGCAACAAGTGCAAGAGCTGTTACAGTGAGAATATTACCTGTCATAGTTCCTAGGTTAGGCTTGCTTACTCAACAGATGGTGTCTGTGTGGCTGGGCAGGTAAGAAACAACAGAGTCAGTTGGGTATTTGAGTTGTAAGAATTATAAAACACTGAAATGTGACACAAAATGGACTTCTAGGCACAGCGGACTAAATTGGAGTGTGTGCTACTTTTGGCAGGACACTTGACAGCTTCCTGTCATTTGTTCTAAATACCCTTTTTGTCAGTCTCATCTATCGTTCCTGTCTCTGTGTAAGTAGATGCAACTGATCTGAGTCTAGCAGGTTAACTGAGGACAACCATAGTGAATCATGTGTTGTAATTTAGTTTCAGGTTGGTAATATCTCGCTTCTCAGGAAAATGGGTTACTTCACGCTGGGTGTCAATGAATGTTCAAATGTACATTGGTAGTACATTGGTAAGGCTGATAGGTCCAAGAAAGTTTACAGACCGTGTTAAGCATTTGTTTGACTATATAGCTGAAGAATATTGGATGTCCTCTGAAACCCAAATTTCTAAATTAAAAACCCACTGCAAATCAAAGATTGACTGGATTGTGGTAAGTGAGTAAGAATATGCTTCCATTTAGGGGAGAGGTTGCGATGTGATTTATGCACCTCAGTTCTTTAGAGTCTTAGCATGCTGATGTACAGTTGTAAGCAAGTGTTATTGCTTGTAACAACCTCTTAATTTCTTGGACTCTTAGTAAGTGTATCTGCTAGGAGAGGCTTTATGTGCTGGATTACTGCTAGCAGTTTATTTTGGCTGTAACTGAGGTTTCTGGTTCTGAAGAAATACCAGTGATGAATGTTATGTAAATACTGATCTAGCTTAAAATCTCATTAGAGTATTCCCAGAAATAACTTGATGATAGTGAAATCTGGGGCTAGCACATTGCCTTCATCTTGTGTCACCAAAATATCTGTAAGGCTCTTTTAGTGCTGACAGTCATAGTAGCCTTTGGAGTTCTCAAACCTTCAGTTTATAGAGGAAGTAAATCACACACACGCACACATTGTAAATTTGTAAAAGCTTATTCAGTAGTTCTGGCACAACACAGGAAGCTACTGTCATCTCTTCAGTGGCACTTCACGGGAAGATGTTGAAGCATATGAGGTTCTTCTATGGACATCCTGTGCATTGCACTCTAAAGAAGCCAGTGATGCTGCTCTTTTGCCATTTTCTGAGAAGGACGAGTTTTTAAATGACTCATGTATTGAATCAATGACTGTTCCTGTCCTATAGTAGCATTTTAGTAGAGATCAAATTCCAAATAGACTTAGAGCTCTTTTCAAGCATTCTGTGTATATTTAAAAAATATTTGCCTGCAAAAAAAAAAAAATGAAATAATGGAGCTGTTGTGGCCATCTGTGTTCAGGGGATATAGTACTATATTTATCACATGGATTCTTTTTGTTACGATTTGAATCAGAGATTTGGCTTGTACAATATCACTGTAGCAGTGGTAAGTTTCTTTAAGGGTTTGTAATGTTAGGTATGCATTTAAACAGCTTCTTTTGAAATTTAAATCAACTTTCTCTTTTTTCAATGCATTTTAACTGTTGTGGTTTTGGAGATCATACTTTGTTTGCCATACTGTTTAGAAGGAGCTTCACTAAATTGCATCTCCTGTGTATTTGAAAAGGTTTGAGGAACACTGAATAGCTTTCTTGTATGGAAAATGTCTATTTTAATGGTGTATCTCTTCTGTACCTTAGGCCTCAGGAAAGGAGAACTGGATATGAACAGCAATTTCATCCAGGTCCATCTCAGACAGATCATGATTCACTGGAATCTAAGCGACCACGTCTTGAACAAGTCTCTGATTCTCATTTTCAGCGTGTCAGTGCAGCTACTGTCTTGCCTTTAGTACATCCTCTGCAGGAAGGGTTGAGATCTGCGGATATTAAGAAGGTAAAGCCGCTTTCTATTATAATGCTGAAGCTGTAACTTCCTGTGTTGCAGTCAGCTAATCAGTTTTTTCCTGATAGGTAATTTTTGTGTATTTATATTCATTCTTTAATCCTAGAAATTTGATTTCACACCTTATCCCAAACTGTGGTCATGAGTCTGTGTTGCTCTTTTATAAAAAGACCAAGAAGATGAGTCTACCTCAAAGATAGTAAAGAGATTGGAGTTCTGAGTTGCTTTACCACCACACTCTTAAGTCATTAAAACCTCAGTTACAACATGATTATAGTGCATGAAGTATTTCTGCTTTTCAATTGAAAGCTCATGTGTGCAAGTAATTCTTTTTTTTTCCTGTAATAAATATTTGTATTGAATGGTCAAAGTACTGCCTTCCACCCCCTTTCCCTTTTAAGCATTTGAAATGAATCTGCTTATTTACAAAACACTAATTATACTTGTCACTGTCTCATTTTGGGTAAATCTAGGACAATTCTAGTTTGGCATGGATATTTTCTATTGTAGATACTGAATATTGATTAGAGCAACTTGAATAGAGCAAACAAGTATCTATTAAATGAATATTCATTTTTTTTTTCTCATGCACGCATGCACACAGCCTCACCCACCAAAAATGTGGTGCTTAATGGGTGAGACCTGTGAAGGTGAGCACTCAAGTCTCTCAACTCAGATCATTTAAAGAAAAATTTCATCATAGGGATTCAAAAGCTAATGTGCAGCAGATTTTCAAAAAGTTGATGACTTGATTTGCCTTCTCTCTGACATTCCTTTTATGTGAATAAACTGAGTGTAAAATCACAGCGTGTGATTTCTTAGTAACTTGCTCTGTTGCATAGCAAAGATAAGATCAAATGGGGTTGGAGAAACCAAGCCAAGGCATGCAGTGTTAACACGCTTGCATGTAACTGGATTTTTATCCAGATGCTTCATATAGAAATCTACTGTCTCGATTTAGACATACAGCCTGGTATTACCTTGAGCAGAAGTGGTACTCAGGCACATCATCTTTTAGTCGGATTGGCTTGGCTGAGGGATGTATTACTGAGCTAGTGTTTGCCAGCTAAGTAGTCATGGAGCATGATGGCCTGAGTGCACAGAGACAAGGTACAACAGCGCTGATGTTAGAACATGAAGCATCTTGAAGTGTGTTGTTTGGAAACAGACAAAAAAAAAAAACCCAAAGACAAAATAAATCAAAATTAAATGAATAGTGACCTGTCCTCTCAAGTCATCATTTCTCATAAGTCTTGTTAAGTTCAAGAGAACTTAACGTGTATAACCACAACTAACTCCAGATGTACTTTATTGGGCCGGTCATGGTTATGTTCAAGAATATCCTCATCAGTGTATGTGCAGAGTGTTGAGGGTTGGCTCTCAAGTAACCCTTCCTTTAAAGACAAAATATACTGTTTACATTTATGAAGATACATTTTTTAAAAGGGGGATGTTTTGATCTTACTTTGATTTCAAGGAAACTGTTGAAGCGTGCTGTTAAAGGCGAACTCTGAAATTGCAGTGTCACAAATGGGCTGTCAGTTAATTCTAAAGTATTTAAAGCATTAATAAACTGAAATATTTAACTTAGCTCCTTAACAGAGAGAGAGGAATAGATAACTGGAAATGCTTTTTAATTAATACCTGCTAGTTTGGTTACTGGGCCTTCATTCAGATGGTATCAATGACTGATTTCTCTCGATCTCACCACACCCCTCCTTTTCCCATCAAAGGACCCGGCTTTTGGAGGAAAGCATGAGGGACCATCTTCTCCAATTTCTGGTCAGCCTTGTGGGGAGGACCAAAATGCTTCACCTTCAAAGCTGTCAAAAGAAGAATTGATACAGAGCATGGACCGTGTAGATCGCGAAATTGCGAAAGTTGAACAGCAAATCCTTAAACTGAAGAAAAAGCAAGTAAGCATGGCAGACACTACTGTTGTTTTCTACCAGTGAAGAAGGCGTGGAAAAAATTCATTTGGTGGTGGTGATGGTTTTTTTGATTACATGAACCAAATGAACAAATTAAAAAGGGAAGGTTTTGTGTACGATTTTGCTAGAACACTGAAGTAGATTGGACATCGGGTAGTTTTAAACATTTTTGCAAATGGGAGAAAGCCAGATAGGAACATCAGCGTTAGGCAGCTTTATATTTTAAGCTTTTGTTAGATGACTAGTGAAACAAGGGCTCTGTGGCTGTAATTTCAGCTTCAGAGCTGACTGCTGGGTGAGGGGAGGCTCTCATCTTTCTCCTTTCACGGTCTGTGCAAGAAGAGAATCCCTCGCTTGCATCTCCAGAACCAGAGCTTGTACAAAAGTCCCTGGAACATCTGCTTTCCCAAGGGCAAGAGATCCTAACATCTGGAGCTAAGGTCAGCCTCGGGGGAAAGTGTAGTAGGAAAGGTGCAAGTAAACAGGGAGAGCAGAGAAATGAAGGAGGAAATATCACTTTTATTAGTACAGTGCTGGCTATGCTTTCTATCAGAGAACTGCACTTTAGCCATTGGGAGCAAAGGAAATGTTTGCTGGCAGCAGTTGTTCCTTCCCAGTAGCAGATGTGGCCAACTAAACCCACCCTTCGATCTAGGCATCTGTTATTCATTGGCAAAAACAAAGTCCTTGTCTCCTTTTCCTTTTATGACTTTCAAAGATCCCCACAGAAGTAGTGCCAGCTTTACTTCTTTTTAGTGTGAACTCCGTAGGAAACGGGAGTTACATTACAGGATTTGTTAACTTCTAGGTCCAGGATAACAAAGAGACAGCTCTCTGGAGCAGTATGTTTTTATGGGCTGGAAGCATTTAATTATGTCTGAATTTTAATGACCTGTAAAGTGACCTTCAGCAGAATACCATAAAAGGATGTCACTAAGTACCTGGCTGTGTGTTAATGATGCTTATCTCCTTGTTTGTTTGTTCACTTTTCCACAAAATCAGCAAGTCCTGTGCATGTCATCTATGAAGGTTCATTTGTGCACATTTGTACTATGACTTGACTTGGGAAAAAAAAAAAGAACCTTGGGAAGGTGCTGTTGCCTACAATAATTGACCCTGTTTACTACGGCACTCTGCCAAACTTCGATTTTGAATTCCTGTGCAGCAATAGAGCACGTTCTAGCCAGTGCCGTGGGACAAGATGGAGCTCTAGCATCAGAAATAGCTTGGTTAATGTTTGTGGCAGGCATGAATGAAGGATATTTACAATTAAAAAATGAAGATGTCACTGAACCAGATTTATTTGATGTGAAAGTAAATCACAGAAGTGTAGTAGCTAGGAAAATATTGCAGGGTTTTTTGTTTTGTTTGGGTTTGGGTGTGGGTTGTTTTTTTTTTTGCTGTTGGTATTTTTTGCTTTTTTGATATTGTTACAACCTTGGAACTTAAGTACATGTGGAGTGCTTTATTTCTGTTGTGCAGTACATTTAGCATGATGTTCTCTGTGGAGTGTTAGAAGGACTTTTGTACCTTTTTCAAGAATAAGATGGTAGGAGTAATGCCACTTGAATACCTGCACTGTAAGGAGGCAGCTCTGTGGATTACTTACACCAAACCTGCCTTTTCACAGAGGAAATGTTCTCCATAGTTGTTAATTCTGTTTTGAGTTAAATAATGATAAATTACAATGTGACAGTGGCTTTAAATGTCAAGCTGAAACAAGTCTGATTCAATGCAGGTGAGGCTTGTAAACAGTGGATTTGGTTTACCAGTAGTACAAAAAATAGTCTTGTTATCACCCCCATTGGCATTAAAACCATTTCATTCATTCTTTGTCAGTTAAAAAGAGAAATAACAGGCAGTGCGAACTGTTGATCAGATGCATATTTTATCTCTGGTGACTAATTACTGGTAAGGGTAACGTGGTGTGGATGGCTGATTCTCTTTCTTCCGTCTCTTAGCAACAACTTGAGGAAGAAGCTGCTAAGCCTCCAGAGCCAGAGAGGCCTGTCTCCCCTCCTCCAGTGGAACAGAAGCATCGCAGTATTGTCCAAATTATTTACGATGAAAATCGGGTAAGTGTGCTTAAGTTGACTGAGAGTAGCTGTGAATCTTACCCAGTGTGCTAAAATTCATTATGTCTTAATTTACTTCTGTGGGACAGTTCTTGCTTCTCCTGTTTTATTGTTTTGCCCGTCCCTCTTTTAATATTCGTTTACTTCTTTAAATGAAAGACGCTTGCATGACAATTTTTATTCGTGATTGCAGGATCCTTCTTCTATCTTGTAAGCAGTCTAGGGAAACATGTCTGTGGGGCTCATCTCTAGGCCTTTTTATTGAGAGACATAGATACAGATATATATAAACACACACACTTAGAGAGAGAGGTGTCTGTATGTGTGTAGGTAGATATAAAACAGCTTCAGAAATTTATCTGAATTCTCTTTTCCTCTACGTAAATACTGACAAGCTTGGCTTAAGAACCAACATTTAAATTAGCTGAAGGGGAAGAACTGCATATGTTGTAAGATTCTGTGCCTGCTTTTTAAACTCTGACTTCTGGCACTTAAGATTTGCATAAATGAACAGATATGAAGCAGGAGTACAGAGGTGAATTGTGAGCTTGTGTTGCATAATTAGTGAGAAAAGTACAGGAGCTCAGTAATATTGCCAACACTAGCAAAGTGCTTCCTGGGTTTTTTTTTGTTTTTTTATCCTCGTAGTTTGACATTAGAGAGTTGGATATCTGCTGCTTTTAAAGTATTATGGTCTTTCATGAGAGTGGTGTATGTTTGTTTGATTTTCTGATTGTATTTTGTAGTTCAGGGGAACAGCTACTTCTATTACAAGAAACTATTTTTGAAAATTTCAGGTGGTGAAAACCTGCAACAGAATACTAGATTTTTACACACTAAAACTGTGTCCATATTGTTCCATGCAGCCTGTTCTCCCCTTCCCCAGTTATCTGTGAAATTTGATGGATTTACTTAAAATTGCCCTAACATTTTGTATTATGTTATAAAAATTGATGTAACCGATTTTCAGCAATACTTTTACTTTTGGTTACAAACCAATTTTACTATTTTAAATCTCTTTCACATAAAATGTAATTTAAAAATTATTAAAATCATACAATCACTTTTATAAGGCTACCTCAAGCTTTGTTGCACGTTGGGTAATAGGCAAAACGATGTGAATTTGAAGGCATCTTAGCAGGCTGCTGTGCAACTCTTTCTCTGCTAACTCTGGTTGTAGGTGGGTTTTACAACAGAATTCTGAACTTACTGTTGCATTCCCCATGTTGTGTATGTGCCAGTAGATGGGAAACCCATTTTGAGATAGAGTAACATGTCAGTATATAGTCATCTATTAGCTGCTTCTGTCCGTGTAGCTGTTCATGTAGAATTCTACGTAGAAGGGGAGTTACCAAGCTTGATGAATTTGTGAATCCATTTAACACTTGGTTTCAGTTCTCTTATCAGGAATTACATGTACTGTACAATGGCAATATAGGTCAAGAGCTAAATTTTAAATGTTTTGAGGCCAGACAAAATGTTCTGCAAGGGTAATCCTATAATATTGCCTTGATAGATAGTTATTTTCCATAGCTGTGAGTTCCAAAGAATTTATCAAGATTGAAATTACATGGAAAGAAATTAAAATCTAGCAGAATGCTTTCTATTAATAACTGCTCTATGGATTAGTTTCTCCTCTATTTTTCTTTGCAGGTGTCTTAAGTCTAGCACACACAACTATTGGAGGGAAACAAGCAAATAGTAACTGCACAATTCAAGTACAAGTGTCTTTATTTGCTGAGGCAACATTGCAGCAGTGGTTAGGAAGGATATAGTGTGGTCAGAGAGGGGTTTAGCAATGAGCATACGTGAAAGAGTTCAGATACACTTTTGACACTTAAGTGCAGATTATTCACTTAGACTATACAAAAAAAAAATAAAAATTCTCATTTACAGAAAAAAGCAGAAGAAGCTCACAAGATTTTTGAAGGTCTTGGCCCAAAAGTTGAACTGGTAAGTTGTGGTTTTGGTTTTCTTTCCTTTTTTTTTTTTTTTTTTTCCTTCTACTTGCTGTGTATCCAGTTGCTGTAATTCTGTTGTGGTAAACAGATACAGTTCGGTGTTTATGTAGAAAAGAAGTGTGTGTTTAAATGCACAGGGGAATTGGGGCTTGAGCGAACTGCCTGGCTGCGTAAGTGTAATCTTAAAAATAGATTTGAATCTATTTGAGAGAAGAGTTTGAAATATGAAAAAAAAAATGTTAAACAGTATTATATACATAAGTAGTTATAGTGATCTAATTATAAGTAATGAAATCTATGCTTTGTGCTGAATATCTTCTCGTCCCGTCAGATTGCTGCGTCTCTGAGCGCACTGTTGGCAGAATACTAAAATATCGTTAAATATGTTGCTTATACTTTTAGAATTACACACATTGAAAAATACTAAGTGTTATCTTTCTAATCCAAAATTGTAGCCACTTTATAACCAACCGTCAGACACAAAGGTCTACCATGAAAACATCAAGACGTAAGTGCTTTAATATCTTCTCATTGGGCCATTTAAGGGATCTGGACTTAAACGTTCACTCAAATTTTTCATTCCTGTGATTTCCAAATAGGGTGTGTGTACTTCAGCCATAGCCAAAAGCTTCCAGTCCATGTAACTTTCCAACTTCTATGTTGTAGAACAGTCCTGAACGATCTGAGTTATATGTACTGAAGGCAGAAGGAAACCCTAACTTTTCATCCTAACATAAGGACAAGAACAAATTGTAAAACCTAAGTTGGTAACGCTTGTGTTTTTCTAAGTCTAAAATGCCACGTTTGACCTAGATATGTCTAGTGAACTTTTCCTGGATGTACTGTTTGAAGAAGCGTTTCAAAACTTACTGCTCTCAGTAAACCAGAGGAGTCCTGAATTTTCTTTTATTTTTTTCCATTTACTTTCATGTCTCACTTTGAAACTCAAATACTGGTGGTTTTGAGACAAACTTCTCTGCTGTGGCATCACCATCCTGGTTCACATTTGTCGAAGAACATTACTCTCTTCACAAGATTTGTTTATTTATAACCAATTTCTTTACTACCAGTTTTTACAAATGAAGAAATGAATTGTCACTTTCGGGTGTGAAGAAATGTATAGGGAGTTATGTGCAGATCCCTAAGTGCTGTAAATTTTACTACCATTTTACAATATTTTAGAAGTACAGAAAAAAAAAAATCC
Source organism: Ceryle rudis (assembly GCA_033439905.1). Lineage (NCBI taxonomy): Eukaryota > Metazoa > Chordata > Aves > Coraciiformes > Cerylidae > Ceryle > Ceryle rudis. The sequence goes on from JAAGNO010011211.1 coordinate 25,889, forward strand.
TACAGATAGCTGTCCTTTAAAAAGTCTCCCAAAGTCATTTGTGCTCTACTCCTTCAAATGTAGCTCAAAAGCAGTTTCAAAGTAATGATTTTTTGAGTAATATATTGTAGAACTCCTAACTTTAGAGCTGAATTACAAAGTTAATTATTCCCCCCCCAAAGTTTAATATCTTAAGCTAAATATAATCATTTTAGCCGATGATCTCTCTTGTGGAGTCGGGAAGCACCTAGCTTGAAATCGGAAGCTTTTGTGTCTCAGTTGCTTATTGCTGTCACCTTCAAGTATCTTCTCTCTGATGAAATAGAGTATCAGTTAGATGATAGCTTCATCAGGAATTTTCCCTCTGTTTTTCTACCTCTGAAAATATTTTTCATAATAATCATCTGGCATCTCGAATCCATATGGGCTTTGTTGAGTAGTTTTGAAGTGCTTGATTCTGATGTAGTTCACATGTTTTTCTAATTTTGTTTTCCAGAAACCAAGTGATGAGGAAAAAGCTAATACTATTCTTTAAAAGAAGAAATCATGCAAGAAAACAACGGGTAATGCTACCATGTTTTTGTAAAAAGAGCACATGGTTGGTTTTCTGTCTGGATTCTTGACTTGCATTCCCAAATGTGTCCTGCAAATCCTAAATAAGATCTTAAGCTGAAATTTTATTGATTTACTTGCAAATAAACTGGAGGTTTATAGCTGTGGTTTGTTCATTATTTGACTTTAAACCATCTAAAGTATAAGGAAAAAGCTTGGTTGTTTTTTTTTTTTTTTCTTTCCCTTTGTTTTCTTAAAGAGTATAAATGGAAGACACCCAGGGAAAAACTTTAACTGTCATGTCTGGCCTCTCTCTGAACTTCTTTTCTTCTATACTATCTATAGTCTCCAAAAGAAAATAGGGCAGATGTCAGATTTTTGCAGTTTGACAGCATTTTTAATCAAACTTGTGCATGTTGGATACCAGTATTAATTAACTTAATGCTTTCTCTTGCATGCTGCTGTAGCAAGTGGCATACAAAGTCAAAAGGCTCTGTTGGGTGGTGTCTGAAAGATCATTTATATTATTATTTTTATATACACTTCCTCTCTGATGAAAATTGGGTATATGTCATCTGCAGAATGGAACCACTAGAGCAGGAAAAATGTCTGTTCATTCTGACAGCCTACCCATGTTGTGTGTACTGATAACTTAGTGTATTTTTGTTTAATTCAAGGTTTACTTTTGGAATTTAACAGGAACAGAAAATCTGTCAGCGTTATGATCAGCTGATGGAGGCATGGGAGAAAAAAGTTGACAGGATAGAAAATAATCCACGCAGGAAAGCCAAGGAGAGCAAAACAAGAGAGTACTATGAAAAACAATTTCCAGAAATCCGGAAGCAAAGAGAGCAGCAAGAACGATTCCAAAGGTATTACCATGTGCTTGAAATATTCCTACCAGATACCTCTTCAGACTTCAGTTTTCAAATTATTGATAACGAAATTGTTCAGCTTGATGGCTAACTTGTGTGTTCATCATTGTGTTCTTTAAAAGATTATTAGTGTGTCGTACAGCATAAAGTAAAATCATCTTTCATTTGTTCACCGTGTTTCATGGCATCGAACTCATGTTTCACTTCACATCCTACAGCTCTTCATGACCGTCCTTTTCGTATATCCACTGTCTTGGAACTCACCCTCTCCTGTCCCTCCCCGGCAGCTTTGTCAGCAGTGCCAGCCTCATCAGTTTGGTGCCCTCTTGGGCTGCTGTCCTAACATCCAAATTTTTCCTTTCCTAAATTCCTAATTTCCCCTTTTTAGATCTGCCATCAAACTGCCCATATTTTCCAAAAGAAATACAGAAAAAGGGTAATTAGCAAGGGCTAGTTAGGTTGTGGTGCTCAGTGAGACTATATGAGTTAAGCTGCTCAAACACACAGAGAGCTTTCTGGAGTTGGTATTAAGATAATTGGAGTGCCAGCTCCATGCAAGCCTGTTTGTTTTGGGCCTACACTCTGATTTAGACTTAGTATTTTTCTGTCACTGGGTGTCTGTGTTACTGCTGTGGTTTGTGATCCCTATATTGATTAGCCTACACACTCAAAAATTATTTGACTGCTTTAATTAACAATTCGAGTGCTTTTGTTGTACTTGCCATATAATTTGATTCCAGACATCGCTTTTTGAAGTATGCAAGCTACCACAATTAAGTCCCCATTATTTAATTTTAATCTATCAGACATTTGTTAAATAGAAACTGTACAAAGAGTCTTAAAAGGAGTGAAGTGCAATTCATTTGAGAGTTCCCTTTATCTGCGGTACTGGAGGTAGTGCTTTAAACTAGAATTAGGTCAAGTTTGATTCGGTTGTGTTGAAATCTTTTTATCTAATGTTTGAAATCATTTTAATACACTTTTGAGAGTTCAAGCCTCATAAAGATTTCATCTTCTTATCTTTCTAACCATCTGTCTGAATCACCTTGCTTCATAAAACACAGGAAAAACAGATAATTTGGGCTACAAGGTGGAATCAGTAAAGTGGAAAAGAAAGTAAACAGAATGGGAAGAGCGCTCCTATCTCTAAGAAGCTTTTAATTTAAGAATAAATATATCACATCTTTGTAATTGCAAACTACTTGGGAAGGTGCCATCGCTTTGTATTTATGTTCCCTAATGTAATGGCATCTTTGTCTGGAGCTCTGCTTGTAATACTATCACTGTGTAAATACAAAGAGGGTTTTGGTCAGATCTTGTGCAAGTTGATTAATTCAGTAAAATCTTGGAGCAAATTAAGATGTTTTGTCCTGCTAATTATCAGTGATTTTTATCTCTGAAATGCTTTTTTTTTTTTTACCCACGTGCTGTAATGTATTATTATGATGTTCTTAAGAGTAAAGATCTATAGCTGAAAAATTCTTCCAAATTACAGCTCTCCCTATCAGTTCAAAAGTTGAACATTTTCCTTTGTTGTAATGCGTTTCAGTGCTGCGTTAGTAACTTGACCAAACTGATGAAAGGCAAGTTTAGTGTGCTTTTTTACTTCTAAAAATAATTAAAAAAAGAGCTGTCTTTCACAGTCTATCCATTCTACTAATTAAGATGATTTCTGTGCCACTGCTCCCGTACTCGGCGGCAGTGCATCCATCAATGTATCTAAGACAACAACTTGCACTGGAATCTGTGGAAACACTTCTTTTTTGATGTTGACTCAAGCGTGCCCTTCTTGCTGAGCTTTGCAAATTCACCTGTAAAAGTGAGCGGTTGTTTGAAGTTGCAGCACATGAACAGAGTTTGTACTCTGACACTACTTCAGGAAGAACGGTCCTAACTTAATCTGGGAGACTGGTAACAGCATTGTAATAAGCAATTTTGTACACAGAATGTGAAAATGTAGCTGGTTCCCACTTTATCCTTACAGCTTCTGTTTTCCCCTAATTCTAGAGTTGGTCAAAGGGGTGCTGGACTTTCAGCAACTATTGCTAGAAGTGAACATGAGATTTCTGAAATCATTGATGGGCTTTCGGAGCAGGAGGTGAGGCTGTTGTTTGAACTTTGCTACAGAAGGACAGCGAATGACTCGGTACCTTGTCAGTGAGAGGTCTCTTTCAGAGGGTTTGTGGGTTTGGTAGGAGGAACCTTATGCGGCTGGTTTGAGAGAATCTGTGTGAAGTTTGACTTGAAACAGGTCTTACAAATACTCTTTTAAGGGTTGTACTTCCTAACTGCATCTGTCCCAGATTTTCTCGTGTGTCTGTTCATTGCAGGCTTGCTACAACCTAGTTTTTTACATCTAATAGACATGTGAAAATTCTTCCTTTTAAAAACTCTGCACTATTTTAGTTTTTCATCGTTTGAGACACTGTTTGTGTGGACAAAAAGAAGTTTCAAACTAACTGTGAATGGATGCTGTGCTGGAGCTTTAAAGAGTTGTGCAATTCAAGAACTGTAAACATTAATAGCAACTTCTTGTGTTCTTTACTTTGTCTTTTATTCTTTGCCTGTAGAATAATGAAAAACAAATGCGTCAGCTCTCTGTCATTCCTCCCATGATGTTTGATGCAGAACAAAGACGAGTGAAGTTTATTAATATGAATGGTCTGATGGAGGATCCCATGAAAGTTTATAAAGACAGACAGTTCATGAATGTCTGGACCGACCATGAGAAAGAGATTTTTAAGGAAAAGTAATGAGCTTTCTTGTCTTTTATTTTCTATTATGTTGCAAATGGCAGTTAAATAACTAACCCCCCAGCAAATATCAGTTAAACTGGGAACGCTGAAGCTTTTGTACAACAGTATTTGATAATGTTCTTAGCTGGATGAATGAAACATCGCAAAAGTTTTAGACTTCCACTTATTTTTCAACTGAGTAGGCTCCTGTGTTGAGTCCTTAGATAAGAAATTCTTAAAAGTACTTTAGTTCTGTGAAAAGATTAAAATGAGAAGAGCAGGTATCTGATCTAATTATACCAGCTAATAGCTAAATTTAAGTGCTTAGTTCTAAATTTGCACAAGTTGAAAACTGGGCTTTTTAGACTAATTTCAGCTGTGTAAATCAAAGGCTTGCTGATGGAACAGGTTGTTTGGAAGACTGTTTTGCTTATTTGATCGTGAATTATGTTGTTAAATTTAAATAATTTCTGATTTGTAAAAGGTTTGTCCAACATCCCAAGAACTTTGGTCTAATTGCTTCCTACCTGGAACGAAAGGTAAGACCTTTATTAATATAAGTAGAGCCTAGGGTGGGATCCCTAAGTTTCCAAATGTAAGTCATTTACCCCAGTGACATTTTCTTTTCCTGGGGGGGAAAAAAAAAAAAAAAGTCCACAAAATATTACTGCTTTGACAGGCTTTTGTAATACCTGATCAGCAACACAATCAGTGCGTGCAAACACTGTAGCAAAAGTTAATTAAATGACACTATTGACAGCAATAAAAGAACATGGCCCTTCATTTAGTTTTGACCTTACATTCTTTCTGAAGCAGGTAAGCCTCTCTAACTGCCTCTCTGCATAGACAAGGATGTATGTGGCTCTGCTGAACCACTGTGCTAACTCTGAGAAGTCTTGCTCCCACCTTTCAAGTCAGTGGGATCCTACTACTGGCTGAGTTAGTCTTTAGAGCTAATCTTAGTCTTTAGAACTGATTTGGCAGAAGCAAGAAGTAATAAAGAGTTAGGATTTCTTAAGATTTAGAACAGAATCTTGGATACAGATGGCTATTATGATAAACAGAGGCTTTCAAACTTGCAAATTTAGTATAGATTAAATCATGCAGACTGAAGTAGCTGAGGGATGTTATAAATACACGAGACTTGTGTTTAACACTATAATTTTATGCATAGTTATATTGTTATATTGGTGTGTGAATTCAATTCCCTGCTGAGCAAACAAATCTACAGGGCCTGAATAGTTTAAGTGTTGAGAGAAATGAAATACTAAAACTGTATTATAGGAGTAAAAGCTTTTTTCTTGTTGCTTTTTCACTTTAGAATGTTCCCGACTGTGTATTATATTATTATTTGACAAAGAAAAATGAAAATTATAAAGCCCTTGTACGAAGGAATTATGGTAAACGCAGAGGAAGAAACCAGGTATCTTAAATTTCTTCATCACTTGGATTTTGTTATTTTATTGTTTCATGTTGGTAACTGTCTTGCTATCAAATACGAGCGCATTATATGTACGAGGAGGGGGGGACAAGGAAAATTCATTAGTGCTGTTGCACTTAAACCTTTTAATTTATGGGCTGATGTTCTACCAGAAGAGAGCAAATCACAGGAGACTTGCTTGTCTGTACCCCACAAACTATGGATTGTGTGGGATAAGGTCATTTTCATTATGTACAGGATTTAGTTAGAGCTTCAGCTCTTACTGTGAACTGATGCGATGGGGGAAAATACTGATAATAACCTGAATTTTGCCAAAATTCCTGTTAGACTTTCGAAGCCTGATTACACTTTTTGATAAGAAAAGTGTCTTGTTGACTAGTGACAGTGAAAGATTCTGATTAAAATATAGATGTGTGGCAAATACAAAGAAGGTGGAAACAAACGAGTTTGTCCAAAATGTAGATAATCCCTGTGGACATTAAACACAGATAATGCTGCTGGTTTCAGTGGCTCAGTTTTGTATTCCATTATACAGTGAGATTGGTGTGATCATAGGAAGCATACCCATGCTGAGCAGTATCTTCGCTACTCTGTGCTGCTTTTCTGCAGCTGAGGTGAGGAGACAGAACTAGCTCAAGCTATAAAGCAATGTAACTGTAAAATTAGAGATATTCAGAAGATCATAACTGGACATTTGAGTGTCTTTCAACATCGTCAAACTTTAGAGTATTGGAACTGGTAGAATTCAAAATTTGGATGGATTTCTCAATCCATAAATTGTTCACTTTTTTGGATAAAGCATATAAAATAGAAAGATACTAATTACAGCCCTGTACACGAGGGCATAGATTTGTGAACTTAGCTCACTACAAAAGGACACCCGAGGTGTTCTGCCTGACTTTGTAACAGCTCTGAATGCTGATTTGTATGTGAATAACTAAATACACGAGCTGGATCACTGAAGCTGCTGTTGTTCGTTCAACTCAAATTACTTGCTCTTTGAATTTTAGCGGAGTTGTAGGTCTTAACTGCTAGTTGTTGATCCACGTTAAGTACTACAGCAGATCATTAAACTTTGGAGAACTACTAGACAGGTTTAATGTGTGCTCTGTTAAGGACGCAGATAAGGTCAGACTTCATAAATCTGAGGAACCTTGAGATAGACTGACAAGCTCAAGGAAACTAGTCCTTGAAAATGGGATCTTTTACCATTAGTGGAAGTTTAAATTTAGAAGTATTTGTATTTAGTGTGTTTAGTAACACTGTAGTAAGGAATTACATGGTACCAGAAATCACACTTCTATTTCTTAATTTTAGCAATGATTAATAAGCAGTGTTTATAACAGCTAGGAAAAAAACCCCAAATGCTTGAGAGCGTTGAACTGCTTTTCTTGACAGAACTTTTATCTTACAAAATGCATTTCATCTCCCTTCTCCCTCCTGCACCCCAGCTTTGTTTGAAGCTGATATTTTTTGTATCTCTGAGTAGCAACCTGAAACTTCCTTGCTGATTGGCAAACACAAATCCTGTAAGATTTATGATGCACTCCAAGATGTGCTTATGCCAATAGCAGGTGCTTCAGCTTAAACTCTTAAGAGTTGATGTATTTTTGTAAATTAGAAAGCAAACAAGTGGAATATTGCAGTGGAGAAGATATTAATCACACTAATGATGTTGAAATCCTTCAGAGAATGTAGTGAGTACAACTTGACTCAAGTTTCAGTGTGTGGGCTTTTACTTTAGAGAAGCCAAACGCCGTGTTAAGGCATGTCAAGAGATGTAAGGCTTATTAAATTCTGACACATTTTTGTCCTCAAATAGGTTTAGAAAGGACTTTTTATAAAATGCTGCCTATACCGTTCGAGAATGCTCAGAGTCAACGAAACAAGCACATCTTAAACCAAATGTGACTTTTCAAATGAGGAGCAGGTTTTTAGCGCAGGATTGGAAGAACACGTGGCTATACGACGCGTTCGCATCGATTAGAGAATGCCTTAAATAACCCCTTGAAAGGAGGTTCTCTCCGGGTAAAGTTTTCCAGTGAAATTTGGGAGCACAGCAGTAGAGTTGGGTTGTGGTCTGGCTGCCTGGTCAGCAGAAAGTCGTATCTGTGGATCGCGCCGTGTCCCTTTGCAGCAGGTGGTACAGTCCAGTGATCTGACTAGACAGAAATTTGCTGTATGTCTGTGACGGCCAATCAAGCCGAGCTCGGTGAGGATTACCTCTGGTGACTCCGGTGAGATTAGAAGGTTGTATGTGAGAGGGGCAACTCTGCTGTAGGCAGCTTAAGTGGCAGAATGACACAATTTCCTGGAATAAACACGTTGCTGGGTCAGGCAGCCGCTGCTAAAGAGCTGTGGGATGT
>JAAGNO010011211.1:33936-72598 GCA_033439905.1 Ceryle rudis
AGTGGCAGAATGACACAATTTCCTGGAATAAACACGTTGCTGGGTCAGGCAGCCGCTGCTAAAGAGCTGTGGGATGTGGGTTTTGTCCTTTTGAATCGTACCCAGAGTTAAAGCCCATCCCATTGCCTGGATAGTAAAAGTTCCCTCAACAGATGAATGTGCAGGTACGTCGCTGACCGAGGCTTCAACTGTTTTAAGGTTTGTGTTTAACCTGCACTTGACCTATTGATTATGCATGTTAAATAAAGTCACTGTGAAATAAGAGAACCCTGTTATTTACAAAGTGTGAGCTTAAGTTAGCCCGGCAAAAAGAGCAGAGGATTTTCAGCAACTGTTTTGTAAATAGAGATCTATTTATTTTTTAATTATTATTATTTTATTTTCTTCTGAAAATGCAGTTTTTAACTCCTTGCTTTTGAGGCCAATCTGTCTGGCATGATGGAAATAATTTATCTTAGCATGTTTGACATCTTGCTTGAAGGAAGTTTATGCATAGCTAAGTAATGCCAGCATCTTAAATGCTAATAATTTGCAGAGGATGATAGTGCTTGGTGTTTGGGTTTTCTGCTCTAGTTCACATTATGAAAATGTCAAAACGAGCCCTTTCTGTGAATATTTCCAGCCTGAGTTTTGGTAGTGAAACAGTGACACCTGCTGCTACACTTCCAGGAAGGTTAGTTCCGCTGTGAGAAAGAAAAGCCTGTTTTGAGGAATTTTTCAGTGGACTGTAAAATCTGAGTTAATGATGTCCTGGAATAGCAGTCGTGTAGTTCTCTGTCCTCGCCTTTCCATGAATTGCCAAGTGTACTTTGGGTATTTGTTTGAAAGGCAGCTTTATAGAAATATTACATGTATTTTGCTTTTTGAAATTGACTTACAGAGTCTGATGCCCAGTGAACAACAAGTCGGTTGTGCACACGCTGTATCTGAGTGGAGAGCACCTATCTGGATATGGCAGTTCTTCTGCGTGGGTCACTTGATTAACCTGTTCGAGCCCCTTCAGTGTAAACTCCTGTGAATGGTTCCCTCTGTGTGGCCATATCCCGACTCCTCACCCTCTCTTACATTCCATGGTTTCTTATAGAATCATTTTGGTTGGAAGAGACCTTAATCAAAACATACATAAGGCAGAATTTAAACTATAATCATGCACTTTAAATAAAGTTACATATGTTTGGAGAGGAGGAAGAGAGCTCCTTCTTCCTCCCTCTCCCCTCACCTTTAACTGGAGTCCTGGCCATTATAACCTCACCTGCAGCCTCAGGCTTTCTTTTCTCATTCTTCTTGTATGGTCCCTGGCACAGAGACTTGGATCTTCTGGGGCATCAGAAGATCACCTTGTTGCAGACACTATTCAGCGTGAGCAGGCGTTGTGGATTAGGCTCTAGAAGCTTGATGTGGGTTGCTGGCTTTTGAGGCCCATCAGGAGAATTCATTTGTTTGCTGTTTGCCTCATGTGAGGAATCTGGGGAGTGGGTTACGTGGTTTATGTAGTGGCAGCCAACTGCTGCTTGGGATTTTAGCCTGGAGATGACGGAGTTTGCAGATGAGCTGTGGACACAGAAATGCGGCAGTGTAGGAAAATGAGCTGTTCTGGCTGTGTGCAGAGATATCATGGTGGATGGCAAAAAGCAATATTTAGGCTCCTAAATATATTTAGGGAGGATAACAACACTGAAACTTTACGAAATCTTTTCTGTAGCCACATTCAGTAGATCTTTCCTAATACTTTTTTTTTTTTCTTTTCCTGTATAAGCAGTGTAATTTTTCTAATACATTCTTAAAACATCCCAGGATCTTTGGCTTTTTCTTGCATGTGCGTGTGTACGATAAGGAATAACAAAAACAATGCTACAGGTTTTTTTCTTACATTTTTTAGAAATGAATTTTTTAATTCTTCTAATTTTTTACCAGCTGTAAGGAACTGTGCTGGTAATGCTGTGCGATCACATTAAGTAACAGAAATCTCTCCCATTAATTCCTCTTTGAAGCAGATTCTGAAAAGTTTAGGTCAAATATATGTGCTGTCTAAAATGAGATACCTTTGCACATGGTAGTCATCTGGATTGCTTTGAAAGATAAGGAGAGAGAGTCCCTGAACAGGGAAAGCATAAATAGTATTTTGTGCTGTTTTCCTTAGGGTAATAACAGGTAATGGTAATTACTTTGTCATTTGTCAGGGCTTAATGTGCTTGTAAAACTCATTTTAATAAAGATGATAATTTAAAAAAAGAAATCTAGGCTGTAATTTTCCTTCTAAAGGAAGTAATTTTAGACTTTTTTAAGTCTAAAATTCCCGGCCCAATCTTTTTTGAACAATTATATTTCTTAATTACTAACAACAGCTTTGAGAAGGTGACTTAGAGTTGGTCGTAATTTTTGTGCTGCAAGATCTTCTGCTTCCAAGTTTGTAAGCTATCGTGTTTCACTATTTTAAAATGGACAAAGTTAAAAATAAAATTAGAGAGGCTCCATTACTACGCAAGATGTTGGTCAGACCTCTCTAAGCGCTTCTAAAACGTAGCTGCTCATTTTTAGTGTGGCCTGCAACAGCACATGTATTTGTTGACACATGTACATTATCATCTCTGTGCTCACCTCCGTGGGATTTAGGATGAAATACCCCATCTGAGTGGGGCGGCTCACCAGGGGAAACATAAGAGAAAATAAATTGAGAGGTACAGAGGATCCACAGCTGATATACAGAAACACCACCTTCTGTGGCAAAGGAGGCTTCTGAAGTCTGGGACGTGATGCCTGGAGCATCATGTTTGTCAGGATTTTGGGGTGTTACAGTTTTTGTCAGAGGTGTTTTACTGTTGCCCTGACTAGTGTACAGTGAGTGTAACTTAACATATTATCAAGTGGGAGGTAAAGCAGCATCGGTGTTTGTGCACTTTTCTGTGGTCAGGTTGTTATAATGTGTAAATTTCATTTCAGCAACAAATTGCTCGTCCTTCTCAAGAAGAAAAGGTAGAAGAAAAGGTAGAAGAGGAAAAAGCAGACAAAGCAGACAAAAAAGAGGAGGAAAAGAAAGATGAGGAGGAAAAAGATGAGAAGGAGGAATCTAAGTAAGTATATGTACTGAAAATGCATTGATTCACCCTAGATTGCAGAGTCTTTTTTGCGAAAATCAGAACAGGATTCCCATTAGCCTTACGGTGAAATCTGGACTGAAAACTGTACTTATTTAGATAACTGTACTTATTTAGGTTAGGGTTTGTGCATTACACTTTTTTTTTTTTCTTTGGACAGGCGAATATTCCTCTGTCTTGCTGAACTAATCAGCCTGGTGGGCAAAGCCACGGGGTTACTTTTTTGCACATGTAATAATTTTCATATCTTGTTAGTTTGACAAAACATATGAAAAAATTCACAGTGTTCTTATTTTCTTTGAATTTGGTAATATCATGTATCTATGGTGTTCTCTAGCAACTCTAAATTGTGGGCAGTAAGTGAATTAATTTTCACTAAAGGCATCTTTTGGGTTTGTGGACTTTTGTTGGGAGGTTTGGTTGGTTTGCCTTTTTTTCACATTGATATTCATGAATATCTGCCTATAATGACTCTCTGAATGTGACTGCATTATATTTTAACTACTCCCAGAGAGAATACCAAAGAAAAGGATAAAACTGAAGTTGCACCAGAGGAAACAGAGGAAAGGGAGCAGGCCACTCCTAGGGGCCGAAAAACTGCCAATAGTCAAGGTCGTCGTAAGGGCAGAATCACCAGATCGATGACAAATGAAGCTGCACAAGCAAATGCTGCTGCAGCTGCAGCCACTGAAGAGCCACCACCACCTCTTCCACCCCCCCCAGAACCTTGTGAGTAGCATTTATAGGACACTCAAGGACCCATCTGGTCGCCAGGCTCTTCACTGACATAAGGCTGTTTTCTGTGCGTGCTCTGCACTGTGGGTTTTTTCCTGTTTATTATTATTGCATCTTTATTCTTACGTCTGCTTATGATTTTGTAACTGGGTGGTAAGGTTAAACTGCACGAGTGTAACTTCGTAAATAGTATGTGTGCAATCAGGTGACTGTGTTAGAACCCTGGGAGGGGAATAAAAAGCAGTTCAGCCTCTCTGTTATCACTACATTTTCTCTCTTTGCAGGGTTAATAATGGATCTGTAAAGATCCAAGTGCCTTTGACACAGACTGACTTGCTGTCTGCGGCTCAGAGAGGTTTTTGTTAACTAAGTAGGCCTGATAACTGAGTACTTTAGGGAGTTTCATAATCTGAAGTAGATTCTAGCAAGCTGCTGTTCTTTCTGCATTAGATGGCAAGAGGCTTCTTTAAAATGAGATGTTCCTTTCTTTGCCACATATGGTTAAAAAAGACTACGCTATCTCCGAAAAGGCTGATGGCATTGGAGGTGGTGCAGAAGTGCTAGCAAACAGAATACCTTGTGGCTAGTAAATAATTAACTAGGATGGTGGGGCACGGTTGGGTTTTTTCCTTACAGTGCTCTGCTGTGGCAAAGTTTGTTGCTCCTGCCTCTTCCACAGGGTAGTTATAGGCAGCTGCTGCTGAATTTGTAACAACTCTGTTGTTGCTCAGATGTTCTGCATATCCTAAAGAATAGTTACGTGAGAAAATTAGTTCTTGTTTAACTGTAAACATCAGAGATTGTGATAAACTTTCTTGCTCAGTTGATATGGTGGCTTTTTGTTGGCAGCTAGACTAAGGCAATAGTGGGGTTTGACTTTATTTTTTTTTTCTCCACAAGAGACATTTTTGCAGGGCTTTCTGAAAAATCCAAAATAGCTTTCCAGTGGATCGGATATTTTGTAGTGTCCTACTTTTATTTTTTGTTAATGGAAGTTGTTGAAGGGTCCATGTTGTCCATAATGGCAGGTTTTATGAAAAGGAAACGGAGGTTGTTGCAGTTTAATGCCATTCAGGAATTGAAACAGAATGATACTGAATCCAGCCAAGTGAATGAAGAGTATTTTGTGGTGAATCTTACTTAGTTTTCTGCTTGTTTTTACTTTCTGTTTCTTGGTTGTCTTTTATTTTCTGCTCTTTGTCCAGTAGGAGAGTCAGTGATTACAGGAATATATTTCTTGATACCCATTAACCAGTAAATAATGATTTCAGTCCCTTCCACAGCAGTCAGTGAAATAAGATGGAGCTAGCTGATAGCACGTTAGATTGCTGCTTTTAGTAGTTCTTGGTAATTATTGACAGTGTAAATAAAATATTAGTGATAAATATGTGTAAGTTACTTAATCTTCCTTGACAGATAATTAATCACAGTTTTGTAGGCAGAATAGTTTTGAACAGTTTGCTCTGCTGAGGTTGTGGTGGTTCCTAATTTAACTTGATTTAATGGAGATTGACTACACCCCACTGACAGGAGTAGCTTTCCCAAGTGGCTTGAACGAGCCTTAATGTAAATAGATGAGTTGCCTGTGGGATGCATGGTCGGTGCCATCATAGTGAATCCTGGTCTTTGCTCTGCTCAGCGTCTTTGTTTCTCTTTCAGCTTCTGCAGAGCCTGTGGAGACATCCCGCTGGACAGAAGAAGAAATGGAAGTTGCTAAGAAAGGTAAACCTTGTAAAGCTTTTGACTTCTGAGTATGTGTATCTACAAAATTACAATAATTTACTGAATTGCTGAGTTCGAGTGCGATGCTGAATAAATAATTTGAAATTTGCTGTTGGTTTGGGGTTTTTTTTCTATTAAAAAACCCCAACCTCTAACAGACAAAATCAGGTTTTTGGTGCTCATGTTGCCTTTTTTCATAGGGACTACTTAGAACTGATGTTGCACTTGGTCCACAGAAGTCTGTGAAACAGATGTGAAGGTGTATAGGTCATACCTAAATTTTCAAAGTAATGTGTTTCTAAGTTACAAAAAATTCCTTTTGCATAAATCATTCTTTCCATAGGAAAGCTAATGTCGTTTACAACTTGGCTATTCATTTGGCAGATACTATTAGCTGTAAATTTTATGCGCAAAATCAATATTCTAGCAGAGGCATTACATATTAACATCAGCAAAGAGTTGTTTGAAGGCTTCGTAAGCAGGCCTTCAGGTTGACATGGCTTTTTTTTTTTCACCCCGTAAGTATTTATCAAATACATTGTCCTAGCGAGGGTTCTCTTAAAGACAGCAGTACTTCTGTATCTTCCCATAGGCATTGTTGTTCTATCTATTTAGGTTTGAATAGCTGAATTACTTATCATAGTGAATCTGGGTGCTTATATGTTTGAACAGGCCTAGTGGAACACGGACGAAACTGGGCAGCAATTGCCAAAATGGTTGGAACGAAAAGTGAAGCTCAGTGTAAGAACTTTTACTTCAACTATAAAAGGAGACACAATCTGGACAGCCTCCTCCAACAGCACAAACAGAAGGTAAGCATGGTGGGCATTGAATATTTTGCAGAGGAAAGCTTGGCATCTTTCTGAAGTCATTCATCACGCTTCACTGAGACTGTTTTGCAATCGCTGCTTCTTTCCTTTTCTACTTGTCTTTGTGTTGTGTCATAAATGTCTTAGAAAAGGCAGCTGATATTCACTGACCTGTGATACCGATCACTTCTTGCTTTAAAATGCAATAGGAAACTTTCTATCAGACAGAACACTCAAGAATTCTGTAGTGCTCTGAAAACCACATTCCTCATCAGCACACCAGCTACTGTAGAAGTTCAGGTCATCGCTGTAGAACAGTTACCTTGAAACACAGTAAGCACTAACTTTACAGAACGGAGCAAGAGAATTGGTAGAAGACCAGAACCTTAAAGTTCTCGGGTATCTAAAGTAGAATCCTGAGTGCTGGAAGCCTCATATGATAATGGTGGTGTTATACTAGTCTTCCCTCAGTCAAGAGGATCAGTGTCTGTGTTTGCTCCAGTAATTCTGTTGTCCCCCAAACATATCTTGAGACATCAGTTTGTTCCCAACCTTATTTTTGATCCGGAGCAGCAAAAGCTGCCCTGAAGTTGAAAGAGTGTTTCTCTTGCAAGTGAATCTGTGCTAAACAGAGATTCTTTAGGTTTCATTTGATTGATAATTGAGAACGCATGTAAAAGGAAATAATACCTGCACATTTTCAGTACAATGTAAATGCCATGTCTTTTATCAGTCTTCGCGAAGGCCCCGTGAGGAGCGAGACGTATCACAGTGTGAGAGTGTAGCTTCCACTGTGTCAGCTCAGGAGGATGAAGATATTGAGGCATCTAATGAGGAAGAGAATCCAGAAGACAGTGAAGGTAACTTTTCTGGGGAGAAACTTGTGTGTGCACAGAAAGGGGCCTATGTTTTGTGCCAGTTATACACTCAGAGATGTGTTCCACTTGGTAACTATGTTTCGGTTGACTTTTAGCAATTGGAACTCAGTGAAAAAAAACATTTTTTAGCATTGAGCAGCCTTAAGATGTCATCGCTTAGGATTTTGAGATGCTTTGTCATCTACAGGGTAAAACAGACAGCACCTGACCAAAACATTTTCCATGTTGAAACCAGTTGAATCAAAGATATGTAACCTTTGCTAGTTGAGAGTCTGAATAAAGCCTCAGACAGGCAAATTTAAGTAGTGATGTTTTGTTGTTGTTTATTTTTAAACTGTTGGTTGCAACTACTAATAATTAGAAGCACTCAACAGTAGTCAGCCTTGGCCAGTCTTTTATGCAGCCATAAGCAACAGAATTCATAAACAATGAATGAGAAAATATGGCTGAGGATTTTGGTGTTTAGTTGTTGGTATTTTTTAAGCTGTGGTGTGAATCCATGCATGTAATTCAGCAAATTGTCCATTCCTATAATGAGTCAAAATGAATTACTTGTTTTACAGATGGGTAGGTTAAAATTGATGGTTCCTTATTGCATCCATGTGTTTAACAAACATTGTTAAAATATTGCTGTGGCCCTAAGGAATGAAGATTCTTATCAGAAGATAAGACTTGAATATAGCATCTGTGTTCTAGGTGTTGCCATAGGTTTTCATCATTTTATATATACATGTAACAGCTATTTATAATATAACGAAGTTCACGAACCAGGCTAAAAGGAGGAGGAATGTTCTTTACTTCAAACATTAATACCCTTCTATAACTGGTATCTGGTTGCCAAAGCTGTTTACACCTTTCACAGAGCAAAGATGACATTTTCAAGAAAACAATGGTTTCTTTCAAAGAACTTTTTTGTTTCTTTTCACAAACTTTCACCCAGGAAGTAAACTAAAGCTGTTAGCTTAGAGAGAGAATTGTAAATCAGCACGTCTGTTAAAATGTGACTGACTTTTCATGTAAAAATCAGTGGTTTTCCACTTGTGCCAGTGATGCCTCTAAAACACGTTAATTTAAATCACTAAAGCTGCACCTTAGGTGCTGTGAATGTCTAATCTTGTAATAAAGGTGCATCATACATGGAAATACCAAGTCTCTGACATATGTACAAGAGTTTACTTGGCCAGCTCCCTGTAAGATCAGAGCTAGCTAAGTCTCATTTCTCTAGTTCCAGTCTCCTTCCTTAACCTGTATCTGCTGATTTCTTTGGTTACTCTCTCCCTTTGGAGTCAATTCTTCAGAGCAATTGTCCTGTTGTGTTTTGGGACAGCAGACATTTATTTGATTGTTGTAAAGAAGCAGTTCGTCAAAGTCTAGTTAGATTTCATTAACATTCTACCTTTATGCCAAAACTCCCCACTCCCCCCCCCCCCCCAGGTGCTGAAAAAAGTTCTGATACAGAAAGTGCTCCATCTCCAACTCCAGCAGAACCTGCTAAACCGAGTGAAGAAACTCCATCTGAAAGTGCTGCTTCAAAAGTAACCACTGAGGCGACAGCAGAACAAGAATCTACTGTTAAACCAGTGACCAGCACATCTCCCTCCTTAACAGCCCAAAGTGTATCAACAGCTGAAAGTCAGAACCCTGAGCCACAGGTTAAGGAAGAGATAAATAATGAGGCAGAAGAGCCCATGGAGGTTGACAGTAGAAGCCATGCAGTTGAAGCTAAGCCTGTGATTACTCTTCCAGTACATACCAAAGTAGAACCTGTAGAGACTGAAATGAGGCTACCAGAGAACATTCAAGTGAAAATAGAGAGTGATACCAAAGAGAGAGAGATGGAGAAACCCAAGGAAAAGTCAGAACCAGAGGAAATGGACTATAGTCTGTCACAACAAGTTAATACAGCAAGACAAGAATCCCATTCAGATAACGATTCGAGTGCCACCTGTAGTGCTGATGAGGAAGTTGATGGAGAACCCGACAGACAAGGGTGAGTTTAATTGTTTAGTGTTCAAATATTTCCAGCTTTAAGAAGTTGTTTAAAAAGTGGTTTTACTTAACAGCGACCTGTCCTTAGTAGTCACATTTTTGTTATGAGTTTCTACTAGGGAAAGAACTTCTAAAGAGTCTTTGCTGGAAGTGCAACAGAGGGAAACGTAGATTTAAAATTTTGATGAAAAGCCAAAAGAAAGGCCTTCAAAGGCAGGGTAAAGCAAAACTCCATGGTGATAAACTTAATAGGTAGGTGGCAAAGCAGTGCAACTACTTGGAAAGCTAGAGGATGAGGGAAATCGAGCCATTTGAGATCTATTCAGAGAATGGTTCTGCTAAACAGCTACCTGGAAAGGACAGCAGCTTACTGAAACGACAGAAATCTGCCAAAGCAAGAAAGATTCAAGATATTCTAGGCATGAGTTTCCATGAAAAGTAGCTCTGTGGTGCTTCTGCTGGGGAGGAGAAGATTTTGCTGCTGCAGGATTCTCTGATATACAGCTATTTAAAAATCTGTGGCCAACTAAAAAAAAATTAATGCGGGGTATTTTGTAAATATCCACTAAGAAACTCAACAGTGATTGCGTAACTGGATCTACCCTGAAGTTCTTTGGTTTGTTTGTAGCTTTTACACAGTACTTACTATCAAATCTACATATCCAGAAGTAGATGTGGAATATGTTTTGCAGTGTGATTGGTTAGTGCAGGATAGTACGTGGGCTCTCCATTCCCTTTAGTGAAAACTGTTTGAATGTAGAGCAAAAAAATTGGAGATGTTTTAATTAATTCTTCCTCTCACAAACTGAGTTTAGTGGAATGTATCCAAAACTCCTTGAATTTGACTGGGAAAACAGCCTGAATATATCTTTACTGAAAGAGATGAAACATGCTTTAAAAAAAAAAATAAATCTAGGGACATAAAATATTGATATTTTACTTACCTTTTAATATTTCATGTTCATTTGCTTGTATAACCTCCTAGAGTCCTGTACCCAATTACTGTCACTGAACTGTGTTATATCATTCAGTGGAACTGAAACTCTTGAAGGCTATTAATAATAGAGTAGTGGAATTATTTTTCACTCTTACCAGTGTCCACAAATGAACGGGCAAGTGTCCTGAGAAATGGATGACCTCTTTCTCCAAAGTGTAGGATGGCTTCATGCAAAACTTCGTAGATCCTGGGAACTTGGCCCTAAACACTGTGGATAACCCACGTATAGGGGCATATAGGGCTCAAAATGCACGGTGCTGCATGTCTGTGGAACCAATTATCTTTTGCGGGGTGGCTGACACCACTGATATTTGTGGTCTTTTTAGTGCTCTGTTGGTGCAGTTCCTGCGTAACCGTAGTGTAGCGTCGGAGCCAATGCCCCCTCCCTCTCAGTGATCTTAATATACACACAGTACTAAGGATAGATTTTAAATGTCAGAAGTATCCAGTGTCACTGTTCTGCCTGTGATCTTTGGGAGAGTGCAGTTGATGGTGTTCCTGTGCTCTCTTGCCTCTTCAGACATCATCTTTCCACTTCACAAATATATTAACCCTCCATGTGAAAGCAGACTGTTGTATACTGCTGTTTATTTCCTGTGGACTAAATAGTGCTTCCTACCTATTTTTGTTTTCAAAAGCATTCTTCATAAAAAAGGTTGCATTCTTATAGTACTGTGCATATAGAAACTGCATACATTTCTGGTACTTGAGATTCTAAACACTTCATTTGGTATTTCTGTGCATTATAAAAGTGCAGCTGCATCTATTGCCTATTCTACCCCATCTGCTGTGGGACAAAACACAACATCATTCTGATTTTTCAGCTATTTGTCCAGTGTGTTAAATATGTTGGTTTTTTAAAGATGAGAAGAATACTTTTGCCTGTAAATTTTTAAAGATGTTTAATCTTCGGGGTTTTTTGGTGATGTATTTTTTCCATTCCTTTCTTCTCTTTTTCCAGTGTCTTTAGCAGGGAGTCAAAGCCATCACTGTTAAATCCCACTGGGTCAATACTGGTATCATCCACAATAAAGCAAGGGCAGATGGACCTGCAACAGCTTCACCACCGAGCTGCTGTCATTCCTCCTATGGTACGGGGTGTTTTAAGTGATATTTGAAAGGGAGAATCTGTTGTCCTTGAAACTAATCACAATATTAAAGTGGCAAGAAATTGTGAAACAAATGAAGAAATATCTAATTTGCTTTGTTATCTATCATACTTCTGCCGGAGAAAGTAAGTGAAGTACAAACACATACACAAGTAACAGCTTAAAAACAGGTGTGGACCATTTGAAACACTCGTACATAGACTCCAGCCACTGCAGTGGAGGCAGTGAGGAGAATAGTGACTTTGGTAAGTACTTGTATTAAAGTACCTGATGTTAATGCCTTCCCCTCCTTGTAGGTTTCTTGCAGTCCCTGTACTGTTCCTGTTGGAACACCAGTGAGTGGTTATGCGCTGTACCAACGGCACATTAAAGCAATGCATGAGTCAGCGCTGCTGGAGGAGCAACGCCAGAGGCAAGAGCAGCTGGATATGGAGTATCGAAGTGCTGTAAGCCCTTGTGGCACTTCCAAGAGCCCTAATGTTGAGTGGGAAGGTAGGTTTTTTCACATCTGTCATGGAAACAACCCTGCGCTGTCTCTGTGTTACACTGCTGCCTCATTTAAGAAGGAAAGTTTAGCATACTGATGGCATTTGGTTGAAGGAACCTGTCTATTATAGAGGTCCTGCTGCAGTTACAATGTTGGGGAATTACCTTGTAGCACCTTTACATAAGGCAAAAAAACTGGCTTCATTTGGGTGAAATCCAAAAATGAGTTGTTTCTACAGGGAGAGATGCAGAAAGATTAGGTGTGCAGAGGGGAGGGCCTAGATAATTGTGTTCTTAGGGAGTGCCTTTTAGAAGGTTAAGGTGAAGATGGGAGAGAATTGCTAAAAGACTGTGAATACAATTAAAAGGAATTTTTTTACTGCACTGGAGTACGTACGTGGCCATTGAGCCCTCAGGTAGGGCACAAAAGCTTCATAGAACTGTCTTACCTTAGCCTGTCTGTCTGCAGAAAGGCTGTGTGAAAGGTTCCTTCTCTTAGGAATATGATGGTTGGTTGCTTTTGTATATGTAGAGGAATCTTGGAGTTAGGGTTTGAACTGAATTCAGCTATCTGGACCTGTGTTTCCTGAATGTGGTTCTTTGTGTGACCTTTGAACATGATCACGTATAGAAAGTATGAGAAAGTGTTTCAATATTTGGACGAGACATAAGAACATACTCAAGTTAAGCTGTACCTCAGTACTACTTCTTAATTGAAACGTTTATTCCTGATGGGTACATCTGACATTGGAGTAAACCCTTTGATAAAACTGTGCTATAAACTGGACCTTTTGACTCTTAATTTCTAATCCAGAGTTCTTTTCTTTCTGGTAACTTTAACCTTCACAGGAAAACCAGTGGCCTACATGCCTTATGCTGAGGTCAAGCGAGCGATAGAACAGGAAGCACAAGTGCAAAATACAGCAACAAGGTCAGCGTCACCATATAGGCTGTCCCCAAGAGAAGTCAATAAAGCCTCTCCCCAGCCTGATATGAATGCGGCTCGCTACAGTGTCCCACCAGGTAAATATTTTGTTACGTATCATAGTGTTATGTGGTCTTCCTTTGGAAGCTGGACTTCTGTGACTTGATATCAAACTACTCTAAACACTTTATGAATTAACAAAGAAAGAAAATAGATTGTTTTCTCTGTCTGTGTGTGTGTGTGTGAAGAGGTGCTCAGTATTTTTCTAGCTCCGGTGAGGCTGTATTTTTGTTCCTTATTGTTGCATCAGCTGCATAACATGTATTTTGTTAAGCAAGTAGGATGATCTGAAAAGTATTAGAACAGCACAGGGACAAAGTCATCAGGAGTTTTTCAGCTTATTACAAGTACCATCATATTCATGGGTGGCCCTTCTTACGAAGGAGGGAGTTGAGGAAAAGAGAAAGCTGCTGCTATCCTTGGCATTAGTTTCTTACTGTAATTGCTTAATATCATCATCTGAATGTTTTATAAAGTAGTGAAATAACTGACAATTCTTAATTCTGAAACTTGGGTTATTGCTTTTCCCTTCAGAATATAAAATCATGCTAAGAAAGGGCAAAATCAGGGAAGATTAGATTATACTTGACTCAGCTGCATTCCATTTAAAGGATAAGAACTTTCTTTAAAAAGAAAAAAAAACTTGAATCTACACTGGGCTGCTATTTTTAAAAGCTTAGTTTTCAGAGCCTGCCATTTTACAGTGCAGCTTTTCCCATTTCTTGTTGAACTTTGATGGAAGGTTACTCTCTGTTTGGTTTCTTTGTATAACATACACTCGGACATAGTGAATTTCAGAGTTGTAAATAGTCTAAAAAAAATAAATAGGTAGCTTTTGGGTATTGTGAAGCAAGAAATTGTCAGATGAACTGTGCTATTTCAATTCTTCTTGTCTCTCTAACAACTAGCAGAGCTGAAAGAGACTGTAATATCTAATGTACAATTTCCCCCCCCACCAAGTTCTCCAGCCAGCACCTCACCAAGTTATAACCAATATACCTGAAGGAGTCCGACTTCCAACAACCAGACCCACTAGACCACCACCACCACTCATTCCATCCTCCAAAACAAGTGTGCCGTCAGAAAAACCTTCCTTCATCATGGGAGGCTCAATCTCACAAGTAAGAAAATTACTATTTGAAAATCTGTGCTTACAAATATTTTAGTTGTTGGGGTTTTTTTCCCTTTCACCAGTCTTCACCATCTTATACTCAGTTATGTGTTCACAGCATTAACAGTTAGGACCTGTACGTGCCACCCCACAAAGTCCACGGATTACAGATGCCTTAGAAAATAGACTATGTTGCAGTCATTTACATTTAGTAGCACAGCTGAGGATTTGGTTGAGTTTGGGTGAACTGTATCTCCAAACTAACAGTGACACCATGCTCCTGCTGTTCCGCACTTTGATACTTTCCACTGGTGTACTGTAGCATTTTAAGATAGGATCACAGTAGTATTAACATTCTCCTATAAACACAGATGTGAATCTTCATTCCAGATACAAGAACTAGTATGTATTTGTTGTTTCAGGGAACACCTGGTACTTACCTAACATCCCATACTCAAGCTTCTTACACCCAAGAAGCTGCAAAGCCATCAGTGGGTTCTATATCTCTTGGGCTGCCAAGGCAGCAGGAGTCAGCTAAATCTGGTAAGAAAAGAAAATCTGATGTGTTTTATGTAAACTGTGTAGTGCAGAGCTCAAAAAAAAATCCCAAACCATAAACCCAACCTTTTTTTTTCTTCTGAATAGCTTCCCTGCCCTATATCAAACAAGAAGAATTCTCTCCCAGAAGCCAGAATTCCCAACCTGAGGGACTCCTGGTCAGGGCACAACATGAAAGTGTGGTTCGAGGTAAAGAAAATCATACAGATTAAGAAACTTTGTCAAGGCCTGAGAGAATGGAGAGAATTAACTTCTAGAGCTCAAACTGCTGCAGTACTATTTTTAACTATTATATGATTAATCTGCTCCCTGTTTTCCGAGGCACATGTATTTGTAGCTAGCTCCTCCTGTCTGCATGTGTCTCTTAAAAAAACATTTGTTTCAAGGCATGCCAATCTCAAAATTGTTTCCTAGAGCATATGCAGAGCAATGCACGTGATATACCCAAATACAGCAAAAGAAAATAAACTAAATACTTTGAATGATAGCTTCACATGCTGTAGAAGACTTGGAGTTTTAAAAAGAGGATATAGTTTAACTGCCTGAAGTGCACACTATTAAACTGAAAATCTCCCTGTTATTTTGGTGTAAACTAACTCAGTTCTCACTAGAAATGTTAATTATTTCAAATAGAGTAGCTACTGGTTATTTTGGGCGTGTTTTTTTGTTTGGTTTGTTTTGGTTGGTTGGTTTTTCTTTTTTTTTTTTTTTTTTTCCCCTTATTTATCAGGATGTCTTCTTATTTCCAATCAGGTACCACAACGATACAGGAGGGAAGTATAACACGAGGAACACCAACCAATAAAGTTTCTGTTGAGACCATTCCTTCTTTGAGAGGCTCCATAACTCAGGTACTTTTCCCCTGGCTGAGGAAGCTGTAGCAAAACACTGTATTTAAACTATCACCGTTAGTGTATTTGAATGTCTGAAAAAGTAAATTGAATACTTTTGTAATATTGTACTCACTGTTCTTCTTCCTGTATTTTATTGACAAGGTAGCAAATTGCCTACAAGTAATCTTACTAATATGTTAGGTAAATGTCTAGTAATAGAGGCAGAAGTTCAAGCCATACTACTTGATAACGTAATTGGTCTTCTAGACCTGAAAACATTTGGAGTTTGGGTTTCACTGCTCCTTATTCTCTTAAATATGCATGTTCTGAAGGATATGTGATTGATTCCACTGCAGGGTACGCCAGCTCTGTCCCAGTCTGGCATAGCAGCTGATGCATTATTGAAGGGAACCATCACCCGGCTAGCTACAGAAGACAGCAGCCCGGAAAAGTGCCGCGAGGAAGCTTCAGCCAAAGGCCATGTTATTTATGAAGGCAAAAGTGGGCATATTTTATCTTATGATAGTGAGTATTTATATATTCTGCCTGATCAAAGTCAAGGCTTAAGCAGGTCCCGCTTTTATAATCTGTAGCTGAAGGGTATCTGGTTCTGAGAGGGTGGGGATAAACCTCAGTCACTGGGAGAGGTATTGACGTGCATGTGGTTTTGAGGGTAGGAGAATTAAAGCAGTCCAGAAATGGTGCCTGTGTTCTGAAGAGTCTCCTGTCCTATGTATTTAAAATAGAGTTAAACTGTTTAATTTCTGTGCCATTTATTTCCAATTTATCATGAAATATTTTTATTTTGGAAGGCTAAACATTAAAGTTTAAAATTATCTGTATTAAAAGCAAACTAAATGTATTATTTAACTTTGAACTTCCATTGCAATGCTGATAAATTAGTACCTGTTTGAACAAAAATACTTTTTAACAAGCCATAAAAGACCCTTTTAGGTTGAGATATAATGTAACAGGATTATAGAATCATAGCCTGGTTTGGGTTGGAAGGGACCTTTAAAGATCATCTGGTCCAGCCCCCCTGCAGTGAGCAGGGACATCTTTAACCAGATCAGGTTGCTGAGTTCTCTTGAAGTTGTGTTGTAAAAGTATGAATAACATGTGGTTGCATTAAATGCAATGCTCGTGTGTCTTTTTTTTTATTGTTCACATTTCCTAACTATTCTTCGGTAAATCTTGCCAGCTATTAAAAATGTTCGTGAAGGAACAAGGAGTCCAAGAACTGCTCATGAAATAGGTTTAAAGAGAAGCTATGATACGATGGAAGGCAATATAAAGCAAGGGATGTCGATGCGGGAGTCTCCAGTGTCTGCACCTCTGGAAGGTAAAACCAGCTACTTCCAAGGTGGTTTGTGTTTTACCCAAACCTTTTGCATTGATGTAAGAGTATTTAGGGTGATTTTATAGAGCAGACTAAAAGAGAAAACAGATTTAAATCTTACACTACTAACCAAGTCCATGCAATAAGCACTACAGTTGAAGCGTGCTGGCAATGTGCCTGGAGCGGGTACTAGTTTTAATTCTGTCTCGGTGGGTGTGTTACCATAACTGAGGGGTAGCTCAGCCAGCACTTCCTCCTCTCAATAGATCTGGCACTGACTCTTCCCAGTCCCAGCAGGCTGTCACAGAGCTGAAACAACACTGAGTCACACTGGCATGGACTCCATGGGCACACCCAGTAGTTCAGTATTGGTCTCAGGCATGGCCTAGTAACTTGGTAACACATTGGTGTGACCTTTTGCATTCCTGCAATAAACCTCTTGGATTATGCCAAGCAGAAAAGTTGCACAGCTGCCGTATTCTGCTTCAGGGCATCCCTAGTATTATTTTGATTTAATAAACTGTAACCAAATGAAGACTGAAAAGGTCAAGTCAGGCCATTTTAGAACTTTTATGATTTTTTTTTTTTTTTTTTTTAAATACAAATGCAAGAAAATGTTTCATGCCTAAACTGTGGAATCTTACTCCTTAAGTGCATCTTATTCCATCTTTGGGTCACCCTTAAAGGCTATTTTGTGTACACTTTCATCAGATGGAACAATACAAATAAGAGGCCTCTAGACTGCGTATAGAAATTCAGTGTTGCCTTAAGTTGTTGATGCATTTGGCTCATCTTTGGGCTCTTTTGACATCTAAGAAGGTGCTCTGATACAGCATCAAAGTATCTCATTGCTCTGACACATTTTCTATCCTCAAACTGTGGAAAATTATGAGGTCCTTGGGGGTTTGATTTACTGTAGAAACAGTAAATTCAACTATTCCCAGATGATCCAGTATGAACTGTGATTAATTTTGAGGATGCCGTGGTATATTTTGGGGTGTTCTTGTTTGGGTTTGTTTTTTTTTTCTTTTCATTCCATTTCCCATTATGATCACCTTTCTTTACTAGGTAAGGAAGCTGAAGTGGAGCATAGGAGAAGCAGTAACTGCTTTTGGGACAAGAGTTAAGCTAATTATAAAAAAAATGCCTGTGTTTTCTAAATATGTTAAAACTTGCAACAGTGTAATAACATGAAGACTTGAACTAAAAGGTATTTTTTTTTAGGGCAGGATGGTGTTTATGCATGTTGATACAATGCCTAGCCTACTGAGGCTGGGCCCTCTGGGCACTACCATGATACAGATACTATCTGTAATGTATGTGAAGAGGAGAAGGAGTTTTGTTGTTATGGGGATTTATTTTGAACACTTGTTTAATTCTCTAAATGATATTCATTTTAATTTTAGGTTTAATATGCCGTGCACTGCCTAGGGGTAGCCCACATGCTGAACTAAAAGAGAGAACGGTGTTGTCTGGCTCTATAATGCAAGGTAAAGTATTTCAAGTTTAGAAAGCAAGCATTAATCTCATCCTCCAAAATCTGGATTTCTGAACCTTAAAACTGTTATGAACAACAGCAGCTGTGTTAAAAAGGGAGCTTATTTTATTAAACATCTTTTCAAAGTGTAAATCAGCAGCTTTCTGATACGGTGTATGTAAAGCTAGTGTGTAGACATAACATTTTATTTCTTTTTGGAAAAGGGACTTTTTTTATATGAAGACTTGGTAATTAGCACTTTTAAAAAAAATAAACTCTTCCCCAGACCTCTGAAGGTGTGTGCTATTTCCTTTATTTCAGCACCTGAGAACCTGGGATGCTTTCAGTGATATATTGTATATTTGTTCATTATTATTTTTGTGCTCATTTTTCAGTCTTCAGAATATATTCTCATAGACTATAACAAGCCAAAGCTCCATATTGTGGCATGTAGTTAGTTATTCTGTTTATGAAAAGAGAGACAGTAATTATTAATAGCAGTAACGTGAATCTCTTTCTCTAAAAGGCACACCGAGAGCAACAGCTGAAAGTTTTGAAGAAGGCTTGAAATACCCTAAACAGATTAAGAGAGAGTCACCTCCCATAAGGACATTTGAAGGAGCCATTACAAAGGGGAAACCATATGATGGAGTCACAACTATAAAAGAAATGGGTCGTTCCATCCATGAAATCCCAAGACAGGACCTATTAAGCCAGGAGAGTCGCAAGACTCCTGAAATGGTGCAGACGACCAGGCCAATCATAGAAGGCTCCATATCTCAGGTAACTACAAAAAGCACTACTAGACTCCTACAGTTGCTTACAGACTCAGGAGTGAATCAGTTCAGGAGATTTGAATAACAAGTGGCAGGGGATGTTTTGTTTTAAGAAAGCTACCAACTCAGAAAGCTTAAAAATATCTCCTGTGTATTAGAAAAATTCTGACACTTCAGCTGTAAGGAACACACTTGCAAGCAAATGTGAGAGAACTGACAAGTAAGCACTGAGTAAGATCCAGTTGTATTCTGTGCTAATGTGATAGAAGCAATGAACTATGCTGTCAGCCACGTGAGGTTTTTTAGCACAAGCAAAATGTTGGCAGGATAACCTCACCTGGTCTTTCTCTCCTTTTCAGGGCACACCCATAAAATATGAAAGCAACTCTGGCCAGTCTGCCATCAAACACAATGTAAAATCTTTAATCACTGGACCAAGCAAGCTACCCCGTGGAATGCCTCAGCTGGAAATGGTGCCAGAAAACGTGAAGGTGGTGGAGCGAGGAAAATATGAAGATGTGAAGACCGGGGATGCAGTACGTTCCCGTCACACGTCAGTAGTCAGCTCTGGTCCCTCTGTTCTCAGGTCAACTCTTCATGAAACTCCCAAATCACAGCTCAGCCCTGGGATTTATGACGATACCAATGCTCGGAGGACACCCGTGAACTATCAGAGTCCAATGTCCAGGAGCTCACCTATGATGAATAGAGTTAGTGAGGGTATGTTATTCCTATCCAGAGTAAGATAAGAAGTTTTAATAATTTAATTTTAAACTTATTTTTTAAATTATTTCTGTAGTCCATTCTACTTTCTTTTATTCTGATGGCTTCTCTCAATTTGGAGGGTGGCTAGAAGGAATTTTAGAAGGTTGTAAGCTGCTAATTGAAGTATAAAAATAAAAGTCTGCCATATTGTAACATAGAGGTGGGAAGGCAATTCATTCTCAACTTGCATATCTGGTACAAACATATCTGGTATCTGGTGAGGAAGGTATTTTGGTGAAGTGCAAGTAATCTTAGTCGTAGGATTAGATATTTCACCAGAAATGGTTTGTAATACAAAATATTCTGTGATTTATTGCATGGTCCTCTAGAACATTCCTTGGGAGCCAGTGTATACTTACAGCTGAATTTTCTATTGAAAAATTTGCCTTTTACTAATTTATGGTTTTCATTGGTTGTAGCTGGAATATCTTCTGGGAAGCCAGCAAATCATGAAAGGAAAAACACACTTACTCCAACACAGAGAGAGAGTGTGCCAGCAAAATCTCCAGTCCCAGGGGTTGATCCTGTAGTGGCTCACAGTCCTTTTGATCCTCATCACAGAGGGGCAACTCCTGAAGTCTACAGGAGTCACCTCCCTCCTCATTTAGATCCTGCCATGCCATTTCACAGGGCTTTGGATCCTGGTAAATCGTTTATGTTGGCATTTTTTAGTTTTAAGAAAATTGTATGCTTTGATGCACAGAAAAGATACCTTTCAAAAGGCCATTGCCAATGGCCAGATATAATTTACAAGAGGCTATATTTATACACTGCTGTGGTTTGATTTCAGTTTAGTGGGGCATTGAATATCTAACCAGGAAACTTACTGAAATGTTATTGTATAATACTCTAACTTTCTCTTAGAAGTCTCTTCTCTAATGCCTGTCTCCAGTGTGGATTATTGAGCTTTTCCCGCCCACATACAGTGCATAAATTCAGTAAAAGATCAGTCTCAAAATGCTATTTTAATTCATTTGGCACTGGCTAGAGAGAATCGACAGCACTTCTCATTGAAGCTGTCTCAGCATCTGAAACTTTCATTGGATATCACCCATACTGATTCCTAAATCTGGTTTTCCCCTTTCGCCCTCAGCTGCTGCTGCTTACCTGTTCCAGAGGCAGCTCTCGCCCACCCCAGGCTACCCAAGTCAGTATCAGCTTTATGCGATGGAGAATACACGACAGACAATCCTAAATGACTACATTACCTCACAGCAGATGCAAGTCAATTTACGTCCTGATGTAACGAGAGGATTATCTCCTAGAGAGCAAACTTTAGCTCTCCCATATGCAGGAGCAAGAGGTATGCCTGTGGCTTTTCTGATGTCCCTTTAAAGGGTTTTTTTTGCGTATGTGGTGTGGTTTGGTTGATCGGTTGGTTTGTTTTGTTGCTGCTTATAGTGTTTGGATGGGTGCATACATACAAGTGATAGGTATAGATGTGTTTGCAAATGAGTTGTCATACATCTAACTGGCTTTTGTAGATCTAAAGGGAAACTGCGTATGGAAACAACATTGTTAAAGGGAAGACTGTAAGGCTTATTAGCATTCAGAAAGCTTGGCTGGTTTATGCTGGTTTAAATTGATATTCAGAAGTATATTTAAGTCATCTTCAAACTTCAGAAAAGAGAATTATATCAAAATGAGAGCTTCTTCAATATGAAAATGAAATCAACATCTGAAAGGGGAAAGTCTGTGAAAAACAAAGTGTGTGAGCTGTTGCAGGGTGGCAAAACACAAAAAGACATCTCGCGAAAATGTAACTCCTGCAACAAAGAAAATGGAAATCCTGACAAGTTAAATGTAGGGCCATAAAGGTCACAAAATTTGAGGAACCATTTATAAAGCCAAATGAACTAGTAACTTCTTCAGGTACACCAGAAGCAAGAAACTTGGCAAGGAAACTGTAGGAATTGATAAATCATCAAAGTCAGCAATAGTGCTTTAGAAGAATAAGGGCATTACAAAAAAGCAAAGCAACATTTGCAAGTCGGTTCACTGTGGAGAGATTTAGATTTCTGTGATGGAGATTTTCTTTATGAGACATGAGTGTGAAAAATTCTTTTACATTGACATGTTGAGAAAAGTCTTAGAACAAAATGATAAAATGAGCTGTTAGTGGATATGATAATCTGTCCATCACTTAAATCAGTTTTGATAGTTATTGGTAGAATGGAAGAAAGCAAATAGGAGGCAACTAGGCTAGTAGGGCTAATTATCTTGGGGATAAGATATAAGATCTTGTAGTGTTTAAATTGACTGGAAAAGAAAGGATTTTTTTTGTAGTAGAGGAAGTTATGTTGGAGTTCCAATGGGACCTGTGCATTTCAGCTTTTCGCTTCATTTCATGAATATAAAAGGTCTGGAAAAGGGAGTGAATGTTGGGTAATATCGTTCTGCTAAAAGATGGGATTATTGAGTAGAGCTGAAGTGTATTTTTCCAAAAGGCAATTAAAGAGTGCTAGAAATGCAATTTCTAACTTACTGTGTTCCTAAATTGCTGATTGCCAGATCTGAGAGAGTATAACCAGCTGGAATACAGTTCTGCACTCGCCTTATTTTTTATTTTTTTTTTCCCCACTAAACATTTACTGCTGACCATTATCAATGAACAGAATATATAATGTGTGGACTGTTGGTCTGTCCTTGAATGGCCATTGTTGCGTGTGTCATCTCCTAACAGGAATTATTGACCTGAACAATATGGCTCCCACTATCTTAGTGCCTCATCCTGGAGGAACAAGCACCCCACCCATGGAGAGAATCACGTACATACCTGGTACCCAGCTCGCGTTCCCTCCCAGGCCTTACAATCCTGCTTCTCTGTCACCGGGTAAGAGCTCCTGTGATTTGGGGATGTCTCATCATCTGACGTGCTGAGATAATTGACCATCTTCATTTAGCTTTCATTAATGTCATGTTTTGATGTTTTCTCAGGTAATGTTTTTTGCATGCACTTCTCACTTGGATAGCAAAAGTTTTCTTAATGATACCCTCCGCAGTTACATTAGCAGCTGAAGGAGCACTGACAAATTCAGAATTTGCATCACTGTCAGCTCTTTATTTACAGCCATTTGATTATGGTTTCACTAACATTACATGTGCTGAAGGGTGGAACTTGGGTCTGTAAGCTTTCCAGTTTCTAACTGTATAGAAAACACTTCAGTAAAAAGCTGTTGAGCCTTCCACTGTCACTGTAAGTTAAGCGTTTGTCTTCCTAGATAAGTAGATATTCTCAAGTGGAATGAAAATGTATTTGGGAAATTTTGCTCTAAGTGGATAGCAGAATATATTGGCAAGTGTTTACAGCAGATTATGCTTAACTTGAGCATCTCTCTTTGCTACTTTGTTTTATCTTGTGGACCTTCCAGGACACCCCACTCACCTAGCAGCTTCTGCAGCTGCAAACGCTGAAAGGGAACGGGAGAGGGAGAGGGAGAAGGAACGGGAAAGGGAGAGGGAACGGGAGCGAGAGAGGGAAAGAGAACGAGAACGGGAGAGGGAGAGAATTGCTTCAGTCCCTGCTGAACTTTATCTTCGACCAGGTGAGTGAACGTTGCTACATTTGGATCGGTTGTCTTCTAGATCATGACTGCTCATTTTCTGTAGCCACCGTTAGCAACGTGCAGCATATAACAACATATTACCCAGTTTGGCTTAAGTCTCCACTGAAGGCAAGTTCCTGTTGCCTGGCAGGTCTGGTCATAACTGCAACTTCTGCATGTACCAGGCTCCTTGATGGTTTTCTCACAGCAATGCAGTACTTAGGGAATGGTGGGAACCCCCGTTACCAGTAGCACAACTCGCATGTCCTCCAGAGCATAGTAAACAGAACGTTGCCATTTAAACCTTTAGTACATAGTCACATCTAGAGTGGTGGAGGCAACTGGGAAAGGATGTGGAGGAGACAGCATCAATACCTAGTTCTGCGTTATTGTAAGAGTGATCTAAATACATTTTTTTGCTTTGTTCCTTCCCCTCTATGTCCTGCAGGTACAGAGCAGCCTGGCAGACCCGGCAGTCATGGATATGTTCGGTCGCCATCTCCTTCTGTTAGAAGCCAGGAAAACATACTGCAGCAAAGGCCTAGTATTTTTCAGGGAACCAATGGGACAAGTGTAATCACACCTTTGGATCCTGCTGCTCAGCTACGTATCATGTATGTTCTATAAATTACTGTTGCAGAGGTATCTGTTCTAATAATAAGCTTATTAAAAGGTGCATTTAGTCTGAGGACAATGCTGCAAAATGAGGATGTACCACTATCTGACTGCTCTTGGATTTATTGGAAGTGATCCAATGCATTTTCAGCAGTCCAGTTTGGATAGAAATTAGTGTCACAAAAGCTCTCCTTTGTTGTATGTGTGATATGACTCTAGTTCTTTTTTTCGTGTGATATAATTCAGAATATTCAATGTTTGCCAACAGGCAGCTCACCCCTGGAGCTCCCTCTATTACTCAAGGGTTGCCAGCTTCCCGTTACAATACTGCTGCTGATGCTCTTGCAGCACTAGTAGATGCTGCAGCCTCTGCTCCTCAGATGGAAGTTGCCAAAGCAAAAGAGAACAAGCACGAAGGAACCAGGATAGAAGAGAATATGGGGCGCCGGTCAGCTGTGGTTACTGAACAGCAGCAAATGGAACAGAAGACACTGGAGGTAGAAAAGAGGCCAGTGCAGTGCCCTTACACATCTGCAAATTTTTCTGGTGGCAAGTCCCAGGGACAGTCTTCAACAGTAGTCTATTCAGAGGCTGGTAAAGAGAAAGGACCTCCTCCTAAATCCAGGTACGAGGAAGAGCTGAGAACTCGAGGAAAGACCACAATTACTGCTGCTAACTTCATAGATGTGATCATCACTCGACAGATTGCTTCAGACAAGGATGCACGAGATAGGGGCTCTCAAAGTTCAGATTCTTCCAGTAGTTGTACGTATCTTAGTAACTATCTACTTCTTTGCTGCCTGTCATAGCCTTTTAGGGAAATAATAAGACGTGAAATGATTCTAATGTTTAATGACAAAATACTCAGCTCTGCACAGTAGAAACACTTCATTGACAAAGTTTTTGCGTAGTGACTCGAGATTCTTGCAAAAACAGAGCTATTTGCTTTATTTGGATTCCATGCTACAACATGAAATGCAGGATAATAAGACTAACCTTATCAGAAGTCAGGAAACCTAAAATTACTCGGTTTCCGTTGGAACACTGTTTTGTGGAAGTATTTGTATCACCATGGTTACTGTGAGAAAGACTGTTTTGACTTTTCATTTTACTGGTGTCATTTCACTGGAAGTGCTAGTGTTGCTATGTATAGGCAACAGAAATGTTCTGTGCTATTTACTCCTTATTCTGCAACCTTTGCTTGATATTCAGTATCCTCTCACCGGTATGAAGCTCCTGGAGATGCCATTGAGGTGATTAGCCCTGCAAATTCGCCTGTACCTGCTCAAGAAAAGCTACAACCGTACCAACCAGAGACACCTAAACCAAGCCAGACAGAGAGTAAGTTTATCTGCATATGCAAATATTCTCACAATGATCTTGCTTATATTTACCATCTCCAAGAACTCATAATAAAGATAAAGTATCTTGGGAGTCTGTAAGTGGTTGCTTAGCACATGCTTGATTTTCTTGTTGGAATTACATTTTTGTAGTGATTTGTGGAAAAACTAAAGCCAAATATATTGGAACTGACACTTGGCATTAGCCAGAGCTCCTTTACATTATGGTGTAGATGATTTAATAAGAAATCTATTTTCAATCTATTATTTAAAGTTTATGGATATTGGTGTCGATGCCCACAATTTTTTACTTCTTGGTAAGCTCAAACTATTGTAACACAGTTTTCCTGTGAGAAATGAGCTGAAATCCACCTGCATTGAAGAATGAACAAAGGTTATTTAGCTAGTCTGAATTGTAGGGCCTATATATGAAGGGGGAAAGGTGGTTATCACACGGGATACCTAAAATCTAATGCGGAAACTCCTCATCTTTTAAATTTGCAAGCACGGAACTTCAAAACCGTGAAGCTTTAGTACTATGATATCAAACTGACCTTTTTGTCTTCGCCTAGATGACCCAAACAGGCAATATGAGGGGACGATTCACCGCTACAGGACACCACAGGAACCCCCTTCACCCCAGCAACCTCCACCTCCCTCTTCCCAAACAGAAGGGATGGCACATGTACCCAGGACCCATCGACTCATCACCCTTGCCGATCACATCTGTGTAGGTTTATTTGCATCTTTTCAGACGTGAAAAGTTTTATATTTTGGTGATGAAGGGACAAGTATTGGAACGTAACCCCCATTCTGTAATTACTAGTTTTACTTGAGGACATTTTACAATAACATGTCTGAATTTATAATCATCTCATTTGTTACAATTAGTCTCCTATTCATCTAGCTCATGAATACACGCACTCTGGCCAAAACCTCACCAAGATCTCTCTTCTATTTTTTGACTACTATCAGCAAATCATTACTCAAGACTTCGCAAGAAACCAAGCAGCTACTCAGGCCTCTTTGCAGCCTCCCACCACTACATTCCAGAATTCCACCCCTGCTCCAACACCTGTTGCTACTCGGGCAAAGACATCGAATCGCTACAGTCCTGAGTCACAGTCGCAGTCTGTCCACCATCAGCGGCCAGGTGCTCGAGTGTCACCTGAAAATCTGTCTGACAAGTCCAGGGGAAGGTAACACATGTATTCAGTTTTACTGCAAATATAATTAATATCCAAATATCTTATTTATTTAAAAAAACCCACCCAGTGCATTAATCTTGATGTAGATCAGAAGTGAAGGTATCTTTTAGTCTTTGTTTTTTCAGGCGTCTGGCTTGCGCTGTTGTTGACAATTGCTTGGCTCCGTAACACAACCGATAACTGTTTTCCCTTCACTTCTTATGCCTAACTTCCAGTCTTTAGAGAGGTGAAGATGTTTAATTACTTAGAAATTATCAGAGTCATTATGGGCAATTCAAAGTCATCTTCTTGAGATCGCCAAGCATACTAAAGCATGTGACATAGATAACTAGACATAAGTATTCTGTAACAACTGGAATGCAATTACATGTGTTAACTACTGCTTGACATGCATTAAGAGTACTTGTCTGTCTCTGAATTATGGATGTAGACCTGGAAAATCTCCAGAGAGGAGTCATGTCTCTTCAGAGCCCTATGAGCCAATCTCGCCACCTCAGGTCCCGGTTGTACATGAAAAACAGGAAAATGTTCTTTTGCTTTCCCAAAGAACTGAGCCTACTGAACAGAGGTATGTGTAAAACTGAATTTTAAAAACATTATTCTGGATCTTTGTGCTGCAAACAGTAGCTTTGTTAAAGAGCAGTTTTAAGCAATATTTTTAAGTTGATGATTTTTATCCACTTCTGAAAACAGTGCAAGTTGTTCATGTCCCTGATACTAGCTTAGATTTGTTTCCACCTGAATTTCTTCATGCTTTATTCTTTTTTTTTTTTTTCTTAAAAGTATGTAATTGGAATACTGCTGCTTTTATCATCTTTATAAACAGCCTAAAAATTGTGTAAAAATTTGTTGCCTAAAAATTTTTCCTTGTCAGTTTGACATTTACTTCAATTTTTTTTATGCTAACGTGACAGAAATGATGTGCACAAAGCGTGCCAAATACTGTGAATGTGAAGTGTATAAGGGGTAAGCAGTAGACTCTCCAGCCCAGACAATTACGTAGTCACTTTTTCTGTGAGCTGTAGAATGTTATTTGGATAAAACGTGTGTCCTTGGAGAGTCATTGGGCATGTTTAGTCCCCAAAAACCAGGCTGAGGAAGGAGTCTCAAAGCTCTTCTCAGTGTTGGCAGGTTTTTTCCAACTGCTTTTGGAAAGATTTGAATGTATGTCTTGAAAAATGTTCTCTCTTTGACACATGTTGGTCTTGGCAGGACTGACTCTCGCTCTCCAGGTAGTATAAGCTACCTGCCTTCATTCTTCACCAAACTAGAGAACACTTCACCAATGGTAAAATCCAAGAAACAGGAGATATTTCGAAAGCTGAACTCATCTGGTGGAGGTGACTCTGACATGGGTATGCAGGACTTGCCTTTTCACTTAATTTTTCTTGCTTAAGCTTCACATGATTGCCACCCACAGATGTCCTATTCTAAATATGTTTCAAATAACATGAATGAAAATAAATATAGGATTATAAAAGACATATATATGTAACCTATGACCAAACAACTGATTGATTGTCTGATTGTTAGATTTTTTTTTCCCTCTTCCCCCCCCCCCCTTTTTTCTTTTTAATTTTTTACATCCTGGTTTATGTGGGACTGTCACATTTAAGCGCTTAAATGCTTCATTTGAGAGATGAAAAAGGTTTCTGAAAACCAAAAATACATCAACAAGAGAAGTGTTATAACCTGACATTGTTCATGTTAACTTTGTGTCTACAATTTGCGTCACATTAACATTCACTACTGCACATTTTCCTCTTTGGAAAGGTATCTCAAAGCTGAATGTTTTGTGTTTTCTTGACCGTTATGGTTATGGCTGTTAAAGATATATTTTAATATACCATCAGTAATGGATACTGACGTGGTAGAATATGATACTAGAACTGTATTTCTGTTTTTCTCTTAGAAACCTAACAAAGCTTTGTATCGATATGCTCAGTAGTGAGAGTTTATGAACTCAGTATGTTTGTGAACTCGGTACCTACTAGAGTATTTATTTTGCATTGAGAAACAAACTAAATTCATCTTAGAAGATTGAGGAGGAAAAAAACCCACTGAAAACAGTTCAAAAGTAATTATACCTCGTGCATTAGGGCTAGTAGTTTTACTTGTAGTGACCATTAGTACTGAAAAACTCAATGAAATGTTGTGTTTTCATTGCAGCAACTGCTCAGCCAGGGACTGAAATATTCAATTTGCCAGCAGTCACTACCTCAGGTAAGTTTTTCAGTAAAAGAAGCAACATATGTTTCAGAAAAAGTAAACTAATTTCCCTTATGTGCTTTGGGGAGTCCATTAAATGAGGAAAACTATGAAAATTTAAAAGGTAGTATCCTACATGAAAATTTGCTTCCTGTATTGTAGGGAAAAGCAAAATAAGCAATGGAAGTATCAGAAAATATATAAATGGGGACTTAAGAATGATTTATTTCAGTGTGCTCTGCAGTCTTACACAGAGGTAGAAGTTTTGAAGTTGGTTAGCATCTCACTGAAACAGAAGTTCAATATATTGTAGTTCAACAAAACTTGAGCTTAATTCATCAAATGCTATTTACTTTATAAACTGGGGTATTTGAAATATATACTGATTATTTTTTCTATTATAAATACATAATAAAAACCCCCACCTTTCTATGAGACAAGGTAATTAAATATAACCCAAACTTTTACTGTGTTGAAGAGGCAAGTGAGGCAGAGAATTGAGCTGAAATGTGGGAGGTAAGAGCTACTGTATCTGTATCTTGATTTGTACCACAGATTAACTTTGCATGATTTTGGCCCATTGCTGCCCCTTCTGGTACAGTGCTTCTGTCTCTTAGGTGGAGGAAGTACTGATCTCCATTAATTTAGATGGAAGACAAGCTTTTGGAACGAGTAATTACCATGTATCACACTTCATAAGACAAGTTAGGGTGGATTATTAATGAGAGAAGTTGTCTTCTGGTCTCTTCTCTTCCAGCTGAGTGTTTTTACTTACTGTGCCATCACAATCAGCATGCTCAGCTTATTTGCTGTTTAAAAAATCCAGCAAAGCAAACAGTAAAATTTACCTTCCGACAAAGAATCTGACAGGGAGTGGCACTACCGATGTAGCTCTTCAGTGTTTGCTGGTGTATCAAACTTGTAGCCATTTTGGAGCATGTAGTTTTGCATTTTAAAAAAAAAAAAATCTCATCTTTGTTTGGTTTTGTGTTTTGTTTTGTTTTTTTTTCCCCCACCTCTTTCTCAAATCTTTTCCCATATCCCTTTATAATTTCTCCGGGATATGTTTTTTGCCTCCCCTCCCACTTTC
Source organism: Ceryle rudis (assembly GCA_033439905.1). Taxonomy (NCBI): domain Eukaryota; kingdom Metazoa; phylum Chordata; class Aves; order Coraciiformes; family Cerylidae; genus Ceryle; species Ceryle rudis. The sequence continues at coordinate 63,607 of JAAGNO010011211.1, forward strand.
CCTGTATGTTTTCTTTTATCTCCCAGGTGCAGTCAGTTCTAGGGGTCATTCCTTTGCAGATCCTGCCAGTAATCTGGGTCTGGAAGACATTATCAGGAAAGCATTGATGGGAAACTTTGACGACAAGAGTGAGGAGCATGGTGTTGTAATGTCACAATCTATTGCGGTAGCACCGGGCAGTTCCAGTGCTGCAGTACCAGCAAATAATGAGACCCGTAGGGAAGAAGCTAATCCATCACCGAATTCAGGTGAGGTATTGCAACTCCTAAATATTTAATGGTCTTGTAGGAAATAAATAAATAAATAAAGGGTTTGAATGAACATGGTGTCACTGCAAATCCCTGTCTTTCCTCTGGAAGTGACAGAGATGGCGAGTCCATTCCCTCTGGTGGTCCTGGCTTTCAAAAGGGGGCTGGTGGCTTCTGGATTATTAGCACATATTTCTTGGAGAATGACAACACTGATGAAATGGGGAAGAGATAAGAGAGTGTAGTAGATACCTGAAGCTTCTCAGAGGTCGGATGAAAATGCATGTGTAATGCATCACTTGGAAGGAACACGTGACAGCAGGATCTACCGTGAACTGAAATCAGCTCCCCTCCCAGAAATGGAAATAGAACTCTGCTGTGGTGGGAACAGGGATTTTCCATCATTAGAAGACCAGCCTATATGGTCACTAACTGTTGTAGACGAGCATTCCAGATGGCACCAGTGCAAAACTCCTGTTTGCTGCTATGTGATAATGTATAGAAACAAACATAGGCTAAAATGCAGTGTAATATTTTTGTCAAATCTGTTCTTTCTGTTCCCAGGAGGGGGTGTCAGCAAGCAGAAGCTAATGGGCAAGTCAAACAGTAGGAAGTCTAAGTCTCCGATTCCTGGACAGGGATATTTGGGAACTGAGAGACCTTCTTCTGTCTCATCTGTACATTCAGAAGGGGACTACCACAGACAGACTCCTGTGTGGGCCTGGGAGGATAGGCCTTCATCAACAGGTGAGAAATGGGTTTCTTTCAAACTTAACAAACCCGACGTGGTATTTGTAGAAAGACCAGAGGTAGCCATACTCTAACACTGCTATACTGGCCAAAAGTGCACGGCATGCGGGGATTTTCTGAGACAGATTTTCTGCTAGCTGTCACAACCAAAACCAGGCTGTCGTTCAGATACAGATCTCTTAGAACAGCTCATGTTTTTGACTTGGAGAAACTCTCCTCGATTCAGGTTCAACACAGTTTCCTTACAACCCGTTGACGATGAGGATGCTCAGCAGTACACCGCCAACATCCATCGCGTGTGCCCCGCCGTCCATGAGCCAAGCAACCACTCACCAACAGAACAGGATATGGGAGCGAGAGCCTGCACCACTGCTTTCAGCACAATACGAGACTCTGTCTGACAGTGATGACTGAACTATGCAGATTCTTTTTTTTCTTTTTTTCTTTTTTTTTTTTTAATTTGCGGGTCAAAAAAAGAAATCTATTTTTGACTTGTGCCCATAGAGACTTTCCAAGAGAGCAAGGGCCACACAATGAAGAATTGATGGAGAGTCCGTTAAATGCCTTCTGCACGGGCCGTGTGTTGGAGGAGCGTGGTCAAGAAGGTTGACTTACTAAAGATAAATATGTAAAGAGTTTTTAAAAATGTGGACTATTCCTGTTCTACATCTATTTGTAAAGAAAACCATAATGTCTTTAAATCATTCTTCTGTAAATAGAGAGTACTTTTTGCAGTGTTTTTTCCCTTGCTATAGTATCTGGTGTACTTATGTTCAAATCATTGCCTAAACTTTCGGGGTCATTTTGTAATTTTTTTTTAAGTATTTTCTCCAGTGTAGGAGTCCTCTTCATAACCCTAGCCTCCCTACTAGCCTAACCATCAGCCCAGCCTCCCAGCCAGCCTAGCATCATTGCCCATTTAATGCCGTGCCACTTCTTGCAGGCATTGTGCTTTTTATATATATATTTTATTTTTTTCCCCCCCTAGACACACCTTCTCAGTGGTGTTCAAGCTCTTGTGAAAATGTTGATTTTTTTTTTTAAGACTGACCCCTTAATGAATTCTGTACATTAACATAGTCCAGTTGGCTGGAATAAGATGATATATTTCTTTGAATTTTAAATTGCCACATTGTAAATTTTTAGTGCGGTTGGTTTTATTTAGCAACACTGCAGAAATATTATTGCATGGGTATGTTACGGTTCATTTTTAAAAGGATAAGAAGAAAAAGGAAAAAAAAAAAAAAACCAAACCAAGAAACAGCTTCTGGAGGCATACCTCACTGTTATGCACACTGGGAATTTTAACTGTGCCCCAAAAGCCTGTCTTAGTGTCTTCTGTTTCTGCATCGTATGCAGTCAAAACAGGCTACTAAATTTCACTGTCATGTTTAACCACAGCAAATGGCTTATCTGAACAGAGGCTCTGGGTGGGTTGAGAAATCCTTTAAGAAGAAAAAAAAACCCCTCTACATCCCAAGTTTAAATAAACCAGAATGCTTTCGTAGAATAATTGAGCACCACACAAATCAGCTACTTGGCTTCTGTTACAACCAGTTTGAAATAGGTACTGTGATTTTTACTTTCCTCCAGTCTGATTTTAAAAATCTTACATATTAATTATTTTAAAGTCTGCATCCCCCTCCCCATCCCTCTAAGCAAGCTTTTGGTGGAAGTCCTTACAAACGCTTGGCTTAACTCCTAAAGTGTGCAATACTTGTTAGGGTGATTTTTATTTTTAATTGTATATGGTACTAGGAGAGTCTCCTTAATCATTCATCTACCACTGCCAGCTATGATATGCTTGTAGCTCATGATACATACATCTGGCTAGTCATATCACAGGGTGTCCTGACATCCATCTTCAAAACCATCTTTCTGCTGCACTGACCTCAGGAAGCAAGTCTAAATCTTCTGGGGTGGAAGGACTGATTTTACAGATAGCACTGAGTTGGGGGGTGGGGTGGTCTGTCAGATTCCAAACTGCTTTTGCATCTCCCTGGGTGATGAACAGAGTCTTTGCCTTGAAGTTACTTTCCAGTGAAACTATTTTTAATTTAACACTGTATTTGCAATGTGTTGTATGGAAGGTATAATGCAGCTGTGTAACCTTAGGCTGTGTAAGCTCTGCATCTTATGGAAGGACTGTAACGGTCCAGTTACAAACAGGAAGAAGTACACAACTATTTACCAGTAGCAAATTTACTTTAGAGGAAAGCCTTTCTGCCCCACTGTGGGAAAGAAATAATCCAAAGGAACTCATTTGGAAACTTGACACTGTGCTGCAAAGACAGAATTATTTTGCTACTTTTTTTTAAACACTGCATCAGAGTAGATCAGTTGGAGTCTTAAATCTCCTTCCAGTATTAAGAAAGATTTTTCTTACCCTCCCCTCCTTTACTTTTCTGGCTTAAAGTAGGGAAGTTTTCATCCTGTTTGTAGACCTGTGCTCTTTTATTTTAACATTTCTGTTCCCACAGCAACATATACTGGAAAACAAGTTGATCAGCCCTTTTTGTAGATTGAATTTGGAGTGGAGAGTTAAGTTCCACTCTAAAAGTCACTTGTTCTCACTTTCTTAGTGTAACAAACACAACGTGAAAGAGGCATGTACAGACAAATGTCTTTGCTAACTGTACAGTAAGTATGGCATGTTCATTGCAAAGCTTTGTGTTACTGCTGCAGCAGCAGCAAGATATCCAAGGTAGGATAGTCACTTTCTCCTGAGATACAGCTTGAGTGGCATTTGCACATAAAATGTTGCTTTTCTTTTTGTTTGTTATCAGAGTTCTAACTTCTCCAGTGTAAAAACCTCTCCAGAGCCTATGTTAGGGTTTACCACAATTCCAGTAATCTTCAAGTATGGAATGACATCTGACCTGTTTCAAACAGGAAGGTGTTTGTAAATCATGTTTACAAAGTGTAGTTTACTACAGATTTTTAACTGATTTCCGATCAGCGCTTTCACAATGCTTTCATCTTGATATGTTTCGTGATTCTGATATGAAATCATTTTAAGACTTGAAAACCCCATGCATCATAAAACTCAACTATTTTTTTTTCCACACAATGTCTTCAGTAGACAGTGACTTCTGGATTCAGACCAATCAATAAAGGGGATCAGTTCTCCATTTGCTTTTCCTGTGTCTCCCTCTTGTTTTGCAGCATCAAGCTATGTTCCTGAGAACAGGCAAAACACTTCCCCAAGGGGGTGCTGCAGTTAACACTGCTGGAGTGCCTTAAGGTCTGCCACTTAGCAACCAAGAACCAGAACTTTAATGTGTTAGAGCTGTTCTGTTAGGACAAGGTGCCTGTAACAGCCATATTTTTACTTCCTCACTTGCTGAGAAGAAAGCTGTATGTGTGACTTAAGTTTTCCCAGCTTCATCTCCTCTAGAAATCCTGTGTGCCTCCTCTAAGCTCAAAGTTAAGCAGAGCTGAAGCCACTAATGTTACTGTAAGTAAACAAATAATGGTGCAATTAACATTAATGGTTGTACCAACCAGCTGAAATTCTTAGGAGAGGTTGAAATAACGCTTGGTTAGTGACAGAACTACTTAGTTCTACTAATAACTTCTGGTTTAATTCTCCTTTGTCTTTAACACCAGGCTTCCCTGCAGGGCAGAACTGAAAAATTCTGTTGTATAGAGCAGGCTGTTCATACTAGATTTACATGAAGGCCTGGAGCTTATAAACCTGACAGTGTTTTTCATGGGTTAGCATTAATACAGCCCCGTTTTAAAATGGAACACTTCTGTGAACAGTCAGGAGTAACAAATGGCTGCTCCTTGACTTAACTTCAAGTATTAATACCAGGCTAGACTTGAACTTTCCTGGCAGTCAAGACAAAGTTAAACTACTAGCACAGCAGTAGACTACATGACAACTTCAAATAGTTAAAATTTCACAACTTTATTTTGGGCTGAGTTGTTAAGCAATAGCAGCCCTTCTTAAGCAGTTCTTAAAATCCTCGTTGCTGTTTCCCTGGAGAATTGCACCAAACTGCTCCTGGGCTGCTTGCACTGACCACCCCTTGCTGCTGGCAGCCACCTAAAGGTTGGGCTCTGTCACCAAACTTATTTTGAGCCTTTTCTCCTCCTGGCCAGCTCAGCTAGTTCTTCCTGGATATGCTGGACAGAAGCAGTATCTCCCTTCTGTTGTGCCTGCTTGAGAGCTTCTTTGTACACTTGCTTTGCTTGCAGAAAGTCTTCTGTAGCAAGAGGGAGAAGTGTCATGGCTAACCAATTACATTGGCCATTTTCAGAGTCCCCTCCTGAAGCTGACCACATGCGAAGGACACCCAAGGACTCCTTGGAACACATCAACAACTAGGGAAGTGCTGAAAACATCCAGCAAAGGCTGCCAACTAAGAGAGCTAGACAGCAGCAATGAAGATGGGACAAGGCACTGCTTCAGCATTGAGATGTCATAGAAACAAGTCTCAAGCCTGTCTTCTGTCCTTTTGAAACTGTCACTGTACACACAGGACAAGGGAAATGAGATCCCCTGGCAACTTTTTGAGTCAGATGCACCAGTACTGCCTTTATCTCGGACAGGATGCTTCAGCAGGCAAATTCACTTTGAACACAGCACAGGTTGTCTACACAGAGTCAGGAGCCCTACTGCTTAAACTAAAAATGGTGACAAAGGCAAGACTACAGTTCAATCCTTCAGTACAGGTATGTGCAGTCAGCACAGGCACAGTCACGGAGCCTGGGCATTTAGGTACCTACCTTTGTGCATCAGAATTGCTGCCAGGTTATTCAGCACCATGTGCTCCTCGGGGTGCTGAGTCTCCTTTGCCAGCTCGGCTGCTCTCTTCACACAGGAGTATGCCTCGTCATAGCGGCCCTGAGCGTCCAGTACGGTTGCCAAGTCATTCATCAGGACCACCGTCTGCACCAGGACGGGAAAGGAAGACTCAGAACAAGACTTCTGTAGAAGTCTGGGGCAGCAGGAGCACATTCATGCCCCGGTCTCACTAGTAAATACAGTATTTCCCAGAGAAGCTTTCAGTAGAAAGTGTCTTATTTATATATCTCAGCATGCTGCATGTTCATCCTTCCTGCCAGGAAAACAGAACCTGAATGAGGTGCTGTGTAAATCTGATGCCAGCAAAGCTGCTTTAAAGCTGCCTCATTCCCTAGGTCAGCCTTTCTTTCCCTAGTAGTCAACTACACTTGTACACATCACCTGTGGATGAGTCTCTCCCTGAACATCATTTGATATCTGCAGAGCCTTCTCATACATTTTTTGGGCCACTGGGAGCTGGTTAATGTTTAGAAGATAGCGAGCATAGGAGTCTAGGCTCATCCCAAGCAAGAGACGGGTGTTGGCCTTTTCTTCAGCTGCAAATAGAGAGGAATGGAAGTAATCACTTCTACAAGATCAACACGAGTCTCCATCCTACAAAAGCAGGGAACTCGTGCAGTGCAAAGACAATGGACTGATGTGAAGAGGGTGCTTATGCAATATGGAAAGCTGCATCAAGGGCAGGGAAATGGAGAAAAGATAATGAAAACCCTTTGGCAGTCCCACCTGGCAAGACATCCTCAGGCAAGTCCTTTTGCTTGGCAATCTTCTCCTCTAAGGTCAGGATGCAGAACTCGTAGCCAGCCAGGGCCAATTTGTGCCTGCAAAGAGCAACAACTCATCAAAGCAAGGCACCTTCAATCCTTCATTCTAGTGGGCCCGTAAGACAACTTTTCCCCTTCACCAGACCCTTCCTGCCCTCAGCATGCTCTTCTTGATGGCCTGAACTCTCCTATTGACCCATGGGCAAAGGGATCTAAGAGGTGGAGAGGGCCCCCCCTTCTTCCTAGACAAGGCCAGCAGAAGCTCCACTGGACAATGAAGCTACAAGTTACCAGCCACCACCAGCTTCCAAAGTTGCCTCTCCTGGGAGGGGTGGATTTAAGACTAAAGAGCAGTGTCCTCCATGGCCCCTAAGCAGGGCAGCTCATAACACAATCACTGTGCTGCACAACAGGGGGTAGGCAAATATTGTGCCTGTGAAAATCTTTATATCAGCAGTATCTTGTCACATCAAAGCTTCCCTGGGCGCTTTATTCTTAAAGAGCCTATGTGTGGCCACCACTGCCACAGCGAAGCCGAGATGAAAGCAAAAAATATCTTTAGCAGGAAACTCACTCTTTCTGAGCAGCATAGATACTGGCCAGCTTGAGGGACATCTCAAGGATTGCATTGTCATCCTGCCAGGAGGACACAGTGCAACCATTACTCTTCTTGCATCTCCCCAGTGGAAACATTACTTTCTCAGAGAACAAATTTAGACCTTAAAAATCCCCATCCTGTTGTCCCCAGAGCTGCCATCCATTAAAGGAAGTTCTGGAGATTCTGGCAAGCTCATAGCTACTGGTGCCAGTTTCCAGTAGGAGGTATTACAGCACAAGAAACAGACCAAAGACTTGTGCACCACACTGTTGGTACTTCTAGCTGAAAGCCTTTACCAGAACCTACCTCCTTCGTGTCCCCTGCAAGCAAATAGCTCATACTTGCTTTGTAGAGCTTTTCTGCCTGAAATGAGAATTGTGAAGACAGTACTGAGAAATGATGGCAGATAAAAGATCTCTACGCTTTATAGAGGCTGACTACTGGGTGAAACATGTCTCACCATTTGTGGCATTTATATTGTACGTCAAGACCAGTTAAAAGTGAAAAGCTAAGCCACAGCGCCCACGGGTACTGCAACTGCTGGGTCCTTTCAGTGTCTACTTTAGGACTGCTACACCAGCCACAAGTTTGCCCCATCTGTGTGCCCCCAGGGCTTTCCCACATTTATTATCCTTGGGGCAGCCATCTAAATGCTTCACTGTGACATTTGACAGCAAGAAGTGTGCCTTCCCTTGCACCCATGCTGGAACTCAAAGTTTAACTGCGAGAGCATCTTTCTCAGCTGCACGTGCTCCATAGGACTGCCATCACAAGGCAGATGATCCTGCTTTACGTTGGGAGATCTCTCCCTCATACATCTCAGTACACCAACATGTCACAGCATGCTGTGCCTTCACAACCTTGCACAAGAAAACAGCCTCTTAAAATTCAGAGGAAAAAAAAAAAACCCAACAGTTACTCACATTGTCTAGCCGTCCCCGCATGAAGGCCACGTTTGCCATCTGGAAGAGACAGGCAGTGCTGAAGTGGGGACCAGCCTCAACACAGCTGCTTTTGCTTCCACCTACAGCCCCACCATTGCACCAGCATATGGCTCTGCACCCCCCTGAAGACTTCTAGCCCGGACTAGACACGACCAGGGACAGCCCGGAGCAGGAGGGCAGCCAGGGCAGGCTCCCCGGTGCCTCACCATGCTGTAGGTGTAGATGATGGCTTTCCTGTTATCCGACTGGTGCGACAGCCGCAGGGCTTGGTGCAGGATCTTCTCGGCCTCCTCCAGCTCGCCCTTCATGACGCTGAGCTGCAGAGAGAGAGGGGGAAGCCGAGGGGCAAGTGACCGGGAAGGTGACCCGGCAGGGCCCCGCTGAGCGAACGCCCCGCGCCCCCCGGCCGCCGTGTCCTGCAGGAGCCGGCGTCCCCCTCACCTTGGCCCTCTTCAGCAGGAGGATAATGGCATCCTCGCCGTCCTCCTCCTCGGCTTCCTTGGGGAACAGAGAGAGGCCTGCGGGGCGAGGGTGACCGATGACCGCCGCCCGCCCCGGCCCTGCCCTTCCCGCCGCCCGCCTCACCTCCAAGGAAGCCCAGGGCACCCCCGACCGGCCGAGCCCACCGCCGCCGCCGCTCGAGCCCCGTGCTGCCGCTGCCCTCCGGCCCGCGGGTCCCGCCGTGCCAGGCGGTGCGCGGCGGCGGGAGCCCCGCAGGGATGCGCGGATGCACCCGGCTCCTTGCCCCGCCCGCAGCCCGCCCAGCGCCTGCCCGCAGCCCTTTGATTCCAAGCAAATCCACTCCTCCAGCTCCCTGCATTCTCTCTACACGCACCCTACGTGTCAGGACCGATCTCCCCAGGCCAGGACACATC
>JAAGNO010011212.1:0-11561 GCA_033439905.1 Ceryle rudis
CTTGCTCTTGTTGAACCTCATGAGGTTCACCTGGGCCCACCTCTCCAGCTTGTCCAGGTCCCTCTGGTGTATTGACATCCCTTCCCTCTGGTGTATTGACAGCACCACTCAGCCTGGTGTCATCTGTGAACTTGCTGATGGTGCAGTCGATCCCGCTGTCTATGTCATTGATAAAAATGTTAAACAACACAGGCCCCAGTACAGACCCCTGAGGGACACCACTTGTTACTCATGTTCAGGTGGAACTTCCTGTGTTTCACCTTGCTACCATTACCTCTCATCTTATCACATGGACCAGATGAAAAGAGACTGGAACCTTCTACTTGACACCCACCCTTCAGATATTTATAAACATTAATAAGATCCCCTCTTAGTCTTCTCTTTTCTAGGCTAAACAGCCCCAGGGCTCTCAGCCTTTCCTCATAAGAGGGATGTTCCAGTCCCTTCATTATCTTTGCAGCTCTCTGTTGAACTCTCTCTATTACTTCCCTGTCCCTCTTGAACTGGGGAGACCAGAACTGAACACAATACTCCAGATGTGGTCTCACTAGTGCAGAGTAGAGGGGGTGGAGAACCTCCCTCAGCCTGCTGGCCACACTTGTCTTTATGAACCGCAGGATACCCTCCTGGCCACAAGGGCACATTGCTGTTCCATGGATAACTTACTGTCCACCAGGACACCAAGGTCCCTCTCCATGGGGCTGCTTTCTAGTGGGTCTACCCCTAACCTGTACCAGTACATGGTGTTGTTCCCCTATAAAGGGTATGAAATGTGAGTGCAACTATGACAAGAAAGCAGACTATAATTCCCCAAGCATGGGCAGCATGAAGAATAAAATACAGATTTAAAATCAGCTCATATTCAAGTGCATAAAGAACATATAAACAATAAGATATAAATGAAGTTCTGTGACATTCTGGAGCAGGCTGTATACATAACTATCTGGAACTCTTCAGGGTAAGATTTAAAATGTCTGAGACAATGAATCATTCATAAGATCATGTCACAATATCTGCAATTTTCCCAGCTCCTGAGACATGCATATGATGGGGCCTCAAGGCCTGTGACACTTTTCCCCCATGCTATTTCTCAGAGCTCTTTTCCCCTCAGACCAATTCAGCAACTATCTGCTGGGGAAAGGGGAAAAGGAGAAGTATAATGGTGATATAGGAAGGGAGAGGGAGATCTTCTGTATTAGACAAGGCTTCTCATTTTATCTCCTCTATTCCCTGTATTTTTTCCTCTCCTTTACCTAAACTGCAAGTTTGACAGATGATAATACTAGAATGGGAACTTATCTTCAGGACAGTTGACAGATAACATCTTAGATCAGTACTGTCATGAACTAGTTTTCTGAAGGTCACGTCTACTACATCTTCACAATACAAAGAAAAAAAAAAAAAATCCCTTCTGCCCAAAGCTAAGGAATTAGATTTTCCATGAACTACTTCCCATGGCAAGTAAAAATTGTCTAATCCAGACATTTAAGAAGAGGGCTCATGATCTTCTGCTACATTCACAAGACTAAAAACATAAATTAAAGGACAGGAAAATCACAGATGATAGCCAGAGGAACTTCTTGTGGAGCCAGCAAGACTATTAGCAGACACTAATATCACATTAGGTCAATGGACACAAGAATTAAATACTATTTTTAAACAAATGGATCTCAATTTTCACCTGTAAGAGCTATTTAAGAATCATTAGTGAGCTTTCTTATATTATATGCATAAATATAATGTAAAAAGAGTTTGTTCTTTGCTGTTTACTTAAGGAAAAACAAAGTAAGAGAAACTGCAATACTGTGTCACGCGATTATCTCATAGACATACAATTAACTGTTGATCCAGTAACATTATTTAACCTCCATCAATAAACACAGACACTGGATTAAAAATTTAAGATTCTGATGTATTTACTGTAAAGAGCTATAGCCTCTGATCAGCAATTGGCGAGCCAATAATTTTTTTTCACCAGCACTGAAAATAAATTCAGCCAAGGACAGCAACTGGCTAAGCATGAAATTGTGCACTTAAGTGGACTTCACACTGACAATAGAAATGCCAGATGAAATTTATATAGACCTGCTAGCATCACATCTGCTGATCCTTATTCTTCAGAATCTTCTTACCCAAAATCCATTTGTAATGAAAGCAACAGCCTAACCATTTGCTGTGTCAGTGTCAGTTTTCAGCATCATATTGATCAAATTCTTATTCCCTGAAGTTTAAAGTTTAAACAGCAGAAATTATTCCCTTCACTCCAAAATTTTCAAAGGAAGGTGGCAGCTAATATTATGTGTGAATGTTAGGAACAAAATAACTAGCTCAAGAACTGCTGTACCTTGTCAGCATTTGGGGAATTTGTGAAAAAAAGAGAATATACTATAAAAAAACATGGTATGCAAGGTTAGACCATGAGAGAAAATGTATTATTAAAAAAAAAAAAAATAAACCACAAAATGTACTCATATGTACTGTATATTAATACATTTATATAATCAGCAAACACTAGAAGATAAGAAAATGTGTTGGTTTTAGAAAATGGTTTGATTCATTATCCTGTAAGAAAATCGTGATTGATAGCATTGGTTTTATTCTGTTATGTTTGTAATGTACATTTTAGCATTTGCTTGGAAAGCAGGAAACCTTTGTATGACTTCTGGAAAAAGAATGCTGAGGTTGTATCTACTTCATTAATCTGAAATAACACGAAGAAAATTCTCTATGCTCTGAAAATTACTGCTTCTTCTATCCATTTATAATTGTGAATTTACACAAGATGTGGAAGGAGACATCCTAAATTGCATACAAGCCCAAGACAAAATTTTACAATACAAATATGCAGATGATGCAAGAGCACTTTAAGATAAAAAACAGTACGATTACAGGAAACAAATACGTACCAAACAAGGTCTTCTCCCATCATTCTTCCCACCCCAACATTTAATGCCTGTAAAAATAGCCAGTTTCACTTACATGTAATTATAATTTTCCTCTAGAACACTCTTTTCTCACCTAAATTCACAAGTCACAAACCTAACTTCCTGTACTATATGCACAACTTGGACATTCGGCAAAATAAACACCGAAGACAGCAAAGCACAGACTTGTGTACTTGGCAACTGCTGTGACAGCAGAGTCTCATGCAAACCAAGGAGACTCTTCATAGACAGCAATCTACCATTTCTCTTAGTCACCTACCAGTAAATACGTACATATATTCACGTGTCCATGCGCACACAAGACACTCTTTATCAACTGCCAGAATAAGGTCACCATAAAAAGAAAACACTGTTCTGAAAACTTAACCCACTAGACTAGACACATGACTAACAAGCTCTATTCATTTAAATTTATTTAATGCTTGTTTATATCACCAGGGACTCAATAAATTCCAAATTATGTTTTACCAAGCAAATTTGGTAGGAACAGTTTCCAGCTCCAACAAGCAAAGCATAGTGTCCGTCTCAGTGAAAATCTTCCTAGTCAGTTGCCACCTATGTAGATAAGAACAAAGGTAAAATCTAAACTCTAGACAAAAAAAGGAATAAAAGGAATTAGGAAGGAACTCCTTAGGTTTTCATCATAGTCAGAAGCAGCTTCAATCACAGTCCAGGGTTAAATTTTCCTCCCAGAAAGACTCCATATTATTCTGCATGCTGGTGAGGTAGAAAAGTAGGCAAAATTGCCATTGATGCTCTTCCCAGTTTGGAACAACAAATAAAATAATAAAAATAAAATCAGTAGAAACCATTCTAATGAACTTGAATTTTTTCACTCCTGCACACGAATGGGAAAGCCCATACTAGTTTACACTAGTCCAGTCTAGCCTGTACTTTTCCTGTTATCCCTTGCTGATTACTATAGGTAGCTGGCTCATTCAGAGTGTGACAACTTGGTTCTCTGGTCCAACAGCTGTTCAATCTTGTTCATTTCCCCAGCAGATTTTCCTATGTTGACGGGTGAATTAAGTGTGGGGGGTAATGTGAAGCCTACTCTGTAGGGCCCAGTTGAGTTGCAGAGAAGACAGGATTAAGTCACACATGGACTGCATGGCAATCAATCCCAGGAATGGTTTGGGTGCCCCTTACAGCACTCCTGGCCTTTTAGAATAGCCAATGGCACTATGTCTTCACTCCCAGGATGCTACTAAGCAACAGTCTCTGCTAGTCTTAAAAATCATGGAATCTTACAATGGTTTGGGTTGGAAAGAACCTTAATGATCATCTAGCTCCACACCCCCTGGTTGATGCAGGGACATCATCAACCAGGTTGCTCAGAGCTCCATTCAACCTGGCATCAAACACATCCGGTGATGGAACATCCACATCTTTCCTGGGCAACTTGTTTTGGTGTCTCACTACCCTCACGGTGAAGAATTTCTTTCTTGTACCTAATCTAAATTTTCACTCTTTTTGTTTAAAGACATTACCCCTCATCCTATCCCTACATGCCCTTGTAAAAATACCCTCCCTAGCTTTCTTGTAGGCCCCTTTCAGTACTGGAAGGCCACTATAAGGTCTCCCTGGAGTCTTCTCTTCTCCAGACTGAACAACACCAACTGTCTCAGCCTGTCCTCCTAAGAGAGCTGTTCCATCCCTCTGATCGTTCTTGTCGTCCTCTTCTGGACTTATTCCAACAGGTTCATGTCCTTCTTATGTTGGGGACTGCAGAGCTGAACACAATACTCCAGGTAGGGTCTCACCAGAGCAGAAAACAGGGGCAGAATCACCTCCCTCAACCTGCTGGCCTGGTTTCTTTTGATGCAGCCCAGGATACAGTTGGCCTTCTGGGCTGAGAGTGCGCATTGCCGGTTTATGTTGAGCTTCTTGTCAACCAACACCCCCAAGTCCTTCTCTGCAGAGCTGCTCTCAATCAACTCATTGCTCAGCCTGTACTTGTGCTTGGGATTGCCCTGACCCATGTACAGGACCTTGTACTTGGCCTTGTTGAACTTCATGAGGTTGGCCTGGACCCACCTCTCAAGACTGTCAAGGTCCCTTCCCTCCACTGTGCTGGCCACATCACAGAGTTTGGTGTCATCATCAAACTTGCTGAGGGTGTCCTCAATCCCACTGTCCATGTCACTGACAAAGATGTTAAACTGGTCCCAGTAGTGACCCCTGAGGAACACCATTCATCACTGGTCTGCATTTGGACATCAAGCCATTGACCACAATCCTTTGAGTGCAACCATCCAGCCAATTCCTTATTGACCAAGGGGTCCATTCATCAAAACCACGTCTCTCCATATTAGAGACAAGGCTGTCATGTGGGACATTGTCAAATGCTTTGCACAAGTCTAGGCAGACGATGGTGTCACTTGCTCTTCCCTTATCCATCAAAGCTGTAATTGCATTGTAGATGGCAACCAAATTTATCAGCCACAATTTGTCCTTAGTGAAGCCATGTTGATTGTCACCAATTACCTCCTTATTTTTCATGTGCTCTAGCATATTTTCCAGGAGGATCTGTTCCATGATATTGCCAGGCACAATGGTGAAACTGACTGGCTTGGGTCTTCCTTTTTTCCCTTTTTGAAAATGCAGGTTGTATTTCCCTATTTCCAATCAGTGGGAATTTCACCAGATTGACATGACCTTTCAAAGATGATGGATAGTGGCTTAGCCACTTCATTGGCTAGCTCCCTCATTACCTGCAAATGCATCTCATAAGGTTCCATGGACTTGTTCACCTTCAGGTCTGGAACATGATCTTCTGTTACAGTGGGCAGTTCTTCATTCTTCTAGCCCTCGCCTTTGTCTTCTTCAACTTGGGCAGTGTGGCTGGAGCACTTGCCAGAGAAGATTGACACAAAAAAAGTCATTGAGTACCTTGGCCTTCTCTATATCCTGGGTAACAAGGTCTCTTCTTTCCTCGGGAGAGATCCCACACTTTTCCTGGCCTTTCTTTTATCACTGATGTACCTATAGAATTTTTTCTTGTTGCTCTTGACATCCCTGGCCAGATCTAATTCTATCAAGGCTTTGGCTTCCCTAAACTGATCCCTGGCTGCTCCGGCAATTTCTCTATATTCCTACCAGGATACCTGTCCCTGTTTCCACCCTCTGTAGGCTTCTACCTTCAGGTGGACTATAATAGATCCCCACTACAATGTCACCTATCCCTGCTCCATCTTTAATTCTGACCTATAAGTTCTTGGTTGGTTCCTCATCTATTGCCAAGCAGAGCTTTATGCATTCCAGCTGGTCACTGGCATAGAGAGCAACACCTGCTCCTCTTCTCTCCTGTCTGTCCTTCCTAAAGAGTCTGTACTGTCCATTCTAAGACTGCAGTCATAGGAGTCATCCCACCATGTCTCTGTGATGCCAACAAGAACATAGGCCTGCATGTATGGGCATTTCTCTTTTATTCCCCATGTTAGAACATTTGCATAGAGGCATTTAAGTTGGGCACCAGTGAAGTTGACTTACCCGATGAAGCAACTGGAATCCCTTTGTTCTGCTCTTCAGGTGCTCTCCTGCTGACCTATGATACCCCTATAGGTTCTGGGCATCTATTTCTCATAGGATAGGTGGGATGGATCGAGGATCCCCTCCCCCGGCAACTGTAATTTAAAGCCCTCTTCACCAGCTTGGCAAGCCTATAACCAAAGATGCTTTGCTCTTCTCTGGCAGATGAACCCCATCAGCCTGCAGCAGACCAGGTTTCTCAAAGCAAATACCGTGTTCTGAGTAGCTGAACCTCTGGCTGTGGCACTGGCCCTGTAACCAGTTGTTGATCTGTCACATTCAGCTGGCCCTTTCAAACCCCTTCCCTTCAACCAGAAGGATGGATGAAAAAAAGTACCTGCAATCCAGAGTTCCTTACCAGCACTCAGCACTCTGTAATCCTCAATTCTCCTCAGACTGCTCCTGGCTATATCGCTGGTGCCCACATGAAACAACAGTAGGTTCAGTGTACTGAAATGGTTTTCAGTATACAAATCTTCATAGTAAATTTCGATAAACCTATTAACCATATGTCAACACCAGCACAAAAGTATACAAACCCTGTTAAATTGGCTCCTAGCACATTCTTAGTAGTGTTGACAGGAGCGAGCTGGCACAGCGAGAGGTAAGTGGCAAACAGAAAGTTATTTTCAAGAAGGGATGTCATTGCAATTGCATTACCCTCTATAGCTGATCACAATGCTGTTGGATTTGGAGTGTTTTTATAGCCCCATTCAAACATCTGTAACAGCAATCTAAGAGAAGAAAAATATTCATAACCTATCTATATCAGGCCTGCCAGTTATGCTGTTATTTTTAAGAGTTTCCACTTACACATTCAGCTAAATGGGACACTGCAGACAGTAAAGTGTTAGTGATGTAAATGAGGTGGCCATCCAGGCAGTAAGTAGCCATTATCTATTATTACTCACTAATAGAATTCAGTCTAAAAATGAAAAACTGTCTTTAATTCTTCTAATTCTTTCACTTTCCCAGAACCTTTAGTAAAGACTGTATTTCTCATTTTTCTTGGAACAGTCTGGTGCAGTCCATCTCTGGATGTCAGAACAACTCTCTAATTTTATTAAGTAAGAGAATGAGCTGCTAGATTCCCAAGGGACCCATAATTCACACCACAGTTTCCTGCAAGTTAACATGTGTTCACATCATCAAAATGTTACTAATGAAATTTGTGGGGCTACTTGGAAAAAAAAATGAAAACCAAGAAAAAAACTTGTCCTGGTTTGAGCTAGAACAGAAATAATTCTGTTCAGTGATCTTGTTTTTCGATGAAGTCTCTGACTGCACTTTAAGTTAGAGGTGTATTTTTGCTGACTGTGTCTGCTACTGGCAGTGATAACGCTCAGTGTTTAGAGTTACTACCAAGGACTGGTGTGCAGAAAGGCTCTAGCTTATACTTGCTCCTGTGCAGAACAAGGTCACTCCTAATTTTTGTGTGCGTTGTCGGGATGCTGTAAAGTAAGAGGTCACACATGCAGAGAGGAACAGACAGAACAGGTGACCATAAACTGACCAGCGAGGTATTCCATTCCATATACATCATATTCAATATAAAGCAGAGCCATCATGGGAGTCAAGCTCTTTTCTTCAATGGCCAGTGTCCAAGGAGGACTCTGTCCATTCTCTGCCTTTGATTCCTATTCATGTGCTCCTGAATCCAGTTCCAGAACCCAGCTCCTGAACACAGCTCCTGTCTGCTGCTGGGCCCAGTCTGGGACTTCCTGAGTGCCTGCTTCACAGCATCAGTGGTGACAGTTAAGTAATTGACATCAAGAGGGGTGAGGGAGGTGGGGTGTTTGGTATTGGTTTTCTATATAATTGGTATGTATTTCATGTTATTATTCTTTTTTTTCATTAAAGCTGTTTAGTTTTCTTCTCCAATATCTAAGTTTGTCTCCCTTATTCCTTTTCTCTTCCTCTTTGGGAAGGGAGTAGTGTTATTAGAGAGCATCTGACATTCATCTAGTGGCCAGTCCACCCTAACCCTTGACAAAACTGCACCCATAATTTCAAGAAAAAAAAAGATAGAAATACTGATATTTGTAAAATGTGTATTAAGCCAGACAGTTATATTTCCATAGCTTTCTAAATTTGAAGGATATTTGTTATTCTTGTTTTTAAAAGGATGAACAGAGAAACAAGAACCAACTCACTTCACAGGAGTGTTGTGAAAACTAAAAAAATACCTTCAGTCTTAGATTACCAAAATATATGTGGGGAAGACTATGTGACTTAATAACTGTTTCTGTATCAGAACTGAGTTATGTGAAGAACATCTGTGGCCATTCCTTGAGCAATAGGGATACTCCACGTTCACTAATTTAAAACTGCCTACCTTGCATAGTGAATAAAGAGACTTTACTGCAAAACTAGTATATGATCACGTAGATAAAAGCTTCTTATAATTTTAAGAAAAGTCAAGGTTATAGAAGTTACAGTTATTAAGCATTCATGTGTGTCCCCACTGAAATTGTTTATAAGCCTCCAGTATTCTAAAAAATAAAGATTTCTGGGTATTTTTCCAAAACATAGTGTCCTGGTGTATACCAAATATCACAGAGGTCAATGAAAAATTTTTTCATCACAAATCCTCCGAATGACTGAATTTTTAAATCAGCCTGCTAAGCTGAAGTGGAAAAACATGGTGATGGCTGGATACATTAGGAATGGTGTGTGGAGTCCTAAACATGGTGGCTCCCTAAGCTAGATGCAAGGATTGTCAAAGACCTTGAGACCACTGTTAACTCTAACCAGTTAAACTAGTAGCAAAATTTTTGAAGAAAAAAAAAAAATCCAAACCAGAAGAGAGTCAAGGTTTGAAGGGAAACAAAACAAAACAACCCACCCCCAAGCCCCCCCCAAAAAAAAAAAAAAAAAAAACAGGTTTACTCTAATTTTTCTAATACCAGAGTAAGTTTCCACTGGCACCTCAGTCACTTCCTACAGACATTTATCTGATCCACAAGGTCACAGATTTATTCTCTGTACTTAGATTTAGGCCTTGGATTGCATTTCCACTCCTACCCATAACATGCTTTCTTTTTATTAATTTTTATGTTTTGTGCCTTAGAAGGTCTCAGAAATCCCATTCTGATTCATAACTCTCCAAAGATTAACCATATTATATTCAATGGGGAAGTCAGTTTTCACAGTTCCCACATGATATTCTTAAATCTCACCATGTATTCAGAAATACAAATGTCTTGGCATTTCAAACACTACATCCTGCACTTGATTAAAAGATTAGTAAATGAACCTCTCATTGCAAGGGAAAAAGAGGGAAAGACAACAATTGTTTTTCTCTGATGTGATTAGGCAGTGGTTACATTTTAGTTCGAAACTTTCTGAATGTATCTGATTGCTGCCAATTCATCTGGTGTCCTATTTCCAGCTACAGTGGGGATTGGTGCTTCAGGAAAAAAAAAAAAAAAAAAAAAGACAAAGCACTTCAAGATTTATCTGGTATATTTCCTTGCTTGCAGCTTGGGGGTCTTTCTGACCTCCATACAGGTCAGAGTCTTAATCCCTACGACATATGATTTGATTTTCTTTACCATCTTCACTACATAGAGCTACGTGTTAACATTGTAGAATTAAAATGGAGGTTAATGTTCCACTACCAGTGTGTAACTGTAAAGGGGAGGCATGAAGTGAAATCCAAATGAGTTCATACATCATGCTGGGAAAGATTAGACATCCCATAATCACCTTGAACAGCACTTCACTGAAAAAATATGAAATTCAAATTTGATACAGAGTAGAGCCATAATTTGCTCTATAAGAGCACAAGAATGTTCTTTGTACAGCATCACAAATATATTATATTACAATGGGCTAAAGCAAGTCTATTTTGCTTCTCTAAATATTGTTGGGAGAAGGCAGTTTTTCTAGAAACTAATGAAACCACATTGTATTTTGCTCTAATGCTTTCTCCCAAACCACAGTGCAGAAAGAACCTGGGATGCTGTGCTCTGTAAAATCTGCAGAAAGAAATTCTATTATCTTTGTCAGATTGAACCTTGCTGTTGATATAACTAAGTTTCTACCCTATTCAGCCTGACTTTAGTAGCAGGTCAATTTCATTAGCAGAAATGGGAAGGGCAATAATAAATAGCTGACACTATCTCCACTGGGACACATCAGTTACATCACACCTCCCAGTGACAATCTTTCCAAATTCTACCTAAGGAACAAAGATAAGACATTAGTATCTGGCATCTACCCCAGTACATTATTTGGACCTATGTAATCCACGTAAATTTCATCACCCACTTTCAAATTTAGAATGTCAGATGCTGTTAAAAAAGTTTGAGATTATTACATTTTCTCACATAATTTATAAGCTGCATTAGTAAAGGTTAAAAATACACCAGAAACAAAGTGGTAAAGAGTGGAAGAATTATGACATGGGAGATAAAAGCAGAAATGGCAAAAGCAGAAATGTTGCTTTTGAGTTCTCTGAAATTATGCCTTTAATACATTCAAAAAAACCCCCAACCAAACAGTAAAACTTGTCAATGACTACCAAGATAAGCTGTTCAAATAAATCAAAAATGAAAAAAATCTGACATCAGTTCTCTGTAATGACAAGGATATAAAAAAAACCCCAAAAACCAACAAAACCAAAAGATGATTCTTGATGTATCCAAAGGGATATTTTGAAAAAATACCATCATATCCTCTCAGTTAAGAAAGTAACTGGAATGAAATGCACTAGACAAAAATAATGACACGAGAAGCAGAGTTGACATTAAAATGTTCAAAACTTAACATCCAGAGGGAATTCATGATGTTCACTTTTCTGCTCTGTATGCTTGAAATTTGCAGTTGCCTACAGTTTTATCTTCTTGCAGCACTTACCTGAAAAGTGTGTGAAAGTGTTTTGAGATTACAAGCTTCTGAAATGTTTGTTTAGATCTTCAAGTACATTATAAAACTACGTGTATTTCTGTACCAACTGCACTATCTCAAATTCTCAAAAAAAAAAAAAAAAAAAAAAAAAAAAAGGAAATTAGCATATGCAGACAGAACCGACCAAATACAGGCCGGCGTTCCGTCCGTGAATGAGCTTACACGCCTGGGCAG
>JAAGNO010011213.1:0-36913 GCA_033439905.1 Ceryle rudis
CCCGTCATGAGTGGGCCGAGTGGCGCGGGGGGGGCTCTGGTGGGGTGGCGGTCGTGCCCCTCGCTAGCCGTTGTCCCTCGGACATGTCGCGCCTTCCGGCCCGGCGGCTTGGCGCGGCGGTGAGGGGCTGGTGCGGCTTCTCAGGTCAGAGACTGCTTCTACCCCTATGCGCCGTACTTCACTTCGCCGGGGCGGCCCTGCTCGGTGGCGCTGGGCCCGGTGCGTCCTCGGGCCTGTGGCAGCCTCCGTTCCCAGGGCACGCTGACCGTTACTGCCAGTTACGGCCCGCCTTTCTTCCCCCGGCATCACGGCGATCCTCTGGGGTGGGGAGACCGTGAGGCCGCCCTCGCCTCCGTTTTGCTGTGGGTGCGAGGGGCGCGGGAAGACGTCTCTCTCTGGCAGCGCGGTTGTAGCCTCAGTCACGGTTGATTCCGAGGGAAGAACAGCTTATTATTTGAAAAATAAAGCAACGATGTAGAAAGCTGCTCGCTGTCTTCAAAATGTTGCTTGTTTTAGTGCCTGTTGTGTTCTCCTGTCTCGTTGCAGCTTTCCCGTTTGTCTGCTGCATAGGTGGAGAAAAACAGTGAAAACACTCTTACACTACATAAAAAGCTGTAACTATTTCATGGCTTGGGTCTCCAGGCTGCTACTCCTGCCAATCATCACACAGTGAATGGTTTTATATTATGGCTACCAGTTGTCATGAATAAGTAATCTTCAACTAGTGGCTAATTGTACTGGCTTCTACAAAAAATCCACAGTCATATGTTGTGTTATAACTCTGAGCTTCAGCTTCCTGAAAGACAGGCAGCTGTTTTGCCTGTGTTGTACTTGCTTATGCTAGCAAAGAGTTGATCACCATTTGTTCTAAGAAGCCAGTGCTGTGCTGGGGCAGCATGAATTGGTTTTTGTAGTAGGCTCATAGTAAGTGATGTAAAAGAGAACACATTAGCTGGTAGATGTTAAGAGACTGATTACCATCTCCTTCCATGTGTCTGATGATTTCTGTCTAGGCACAAGCAATTGTTCAGCTGCAAAATGCTCTGACTGAGAATTCCAAAGTTGGTAAGGTTTCTGACAATGAAATTTAATTTTAGCTTTTGTCTTGCCATGCACACTTCCAGCTCCCGAGTGCACGCTTGTAATTCTCTTTAAAACTTGTCTGCTTTGGCTGTGTGTTAATTTGAAGAAGGATATGTAACTGTGTGCTTCCAAGGAACTGTTTTCAGTTTGGCTAATGCTACTGTCAAGTAAGATGAATACATAAAAAGGAACTTTCACGTGTCTTTCATATAGAAAAGAAAAAATCACATGACTGTATAAATATGGGGTATTTGATGGATTCTTTGTGGTGTTATTAGTAAAAAAAAAAAAAAAAAAAAGAGGAACTGGAAAGGCCTTGAAAACAGTAAAATTATCCCATGTGAGTGGTATTTTTGAAGATGTAGTCAAGAAAAGCTGATACACAGGTGTTGTGCTTCCAGCCACGCAGTGTTTGAGAGAAGCAAGGGGGAAGAGAGCACAAAGTGTAGAAATGAGGCGTGTGCAAACCAACTCATCTTTCTCAGGTTTCTTGCTGGATTGTCAGATTTAGACGATGCTTTTCTTTTAAACCATCTAGTGAATATTTGATCATTAGTTGAATTGTGTACATGTTGTTTCATAAGCTATTATGGTACACAACAAATTGAGAGTAAAGGAGGAGTACGTGTCCTGTAAGGTGAATGCTACTAAAAGTCAGATGAGTAGAGTATATTTCTGCTAACTGGTTTGCTAACTGGAAAGGTCTCTTACCGTGACGTGGTGCATTTCTTTTCCTCTAGTTTGCAAGTCATGCGCTCTCCGAAGATTTTCCATCCAGCCTGCCCAGCAGAAGAAGATTCCAAACCGGTATTTGGGCCAGCCCAGCCCCTTCACACACCCACACCTTCTCAAACCAGGTTAGGTTCAGGCCCTGGATGAGCCAATCATTGGTATTCTTTCTTTCTATTTTTCTGAGATGTCTGGGACAAAGTATTGATTTGCTGCATCATACAGGCATCCACACTTTCATCTGTTTATGATTAACTTCATTAGGCAGTAATTATATTTAGTATTTAATTTCCTTGTCTGAGTTGATACTGCTTCCAAAAATAGGCTTCACATGTTAGCTTTTTACCTTTTTCTCGTGGAGTGTTTGGTGTCACTGACTTGGGTACTGCAGACCTTTCATGGCAGTGGCATCTTGGGAGCTTGTTGTCCTACAAGTACAATACAATTTATGTTAAGGGGGAGTCCTTTGTTCAAGCTGAACTGCTAGAATGCTTCATATCTAATGTCTTGTGGGTCACAAAGGTGTCATTCAGAAAAGGAGGACAGGGAGAGACTTTATGAGCATTGAACTCCACTTGTCTAAAGAATGTGCCCCCTTCAGAAGAGTATTCAAGCTGTGAGGAAAAGAAGAAAGAGAGACTTATGGCTGTAAATTTAGAAGGTAGTGATGAAATAGAACCTGAGGTTGTGCAGTTTTATGAGACTAATGAAAATGAACATGTAGGTGTGAGATGACCATGATAAAATCTTAAAAAAAAAAAAAAAATTGAAGTAAAAATATATTCAAGAATGTCCAGGAAAACATTCTGGTTTCTGTGTTCTTTTTTCCATAGATAGGTATACAGAGAGAACAGATAAATATATCACCGTGCACTTACATATTTAACTGTAGAATAATTCAGGTCAGAAGGGACCTCGGGAAGTTGTTATGTCCACCTTCTGCTCAAAGCTGAGCTAACTTCAATAGTAGATCAGATTGCTTGGAGCTCTGATTAACAGCTCACAGTGAATGAGTCTGACACTTTAAAGGTACTCACGGCTGAAACACTGGAAACTAATTCTAGCTCTCCATAGTAATTTTCCATTTATTAAGGGAATGATGCTTTCCTTAAAATAATACAACATTGGTTTATTGCTATTAGGGCTTTAAAAAGCAAGTGCCTTTAAGGCAAAGAGAATTTACAGGTCTTACAGTCAGAAGGCAAGCAGGATCCCCATGTTCCACCCTACTGTAGCTTCTAACTTCACCGGACTGTTTGTGGTAGTTAGAAAGCTGACTGAAATGCAGCGGAGCATAGGAAATTTGCAGTATAATATTGAAGAAATGTGAGGTCCAGTTGTATTAAAACAGTTTCTGTCTTTGTAATTTCTAGATCTACAGAGCAGAGTAGTAGTTTTGATTTGCTTTTATTTTAAAATGACAGGTGTTGGGGATATATGGTGTTGAAGAGGTGTAAAGCTTAACGCAACATACGCGACAAATACAGCATACGTGATTTTCTTGAACTCTGTCAAGGAAAAATATTCTGGATAGACCTTTCCCCTCCCACCCTCCTCATGCAAAAACCCACTTACAGTAGAAGTTAAATTTCAATTTTTGTTCTAGAATTGTCACTGTGTAATACATTGAAGAGAAGGAAAGCGTTATGAAAGTGGAAAGTTAACAGTATGAAAATGCAATCTATGTTAGAATAAGGTATTAGCCAAAGTACTGATTAAGGCTTCTGTATTAATTTAAATCATAGTTAAGGAGTCTCACATCATTCAAAATACATACTTCAGCTGTTGCTGGTTGTTTCTTTGAATTACATTTGCCCTGGAGAAAATTCCTTCTTTTAATTGGAGTCTGACACCAGCCTGCAGTTCACGGTTTCTTTCTGCCTGGAACCTTGTGACTGGTTAGACTGCAAGCTCTGTGCTTTTGCCTGATCTCCCAGTATCTGTAACACTCAATCCACCCCTTATGGTTTAGAGCTTGTTACTTTTTTGAGTTGACTGTGTATTTGAATAGACATTCTAGCTTTATCTGAGGAAATTAATGCTCAACCTCAGGAGGTAATCCTCTGTTCAATGTCCAGATGCTATAAAAGCCATCAGTTTTCAACAGTCAAAGTCCAGTTTGCTTTGCCCCTTCCCCTTTTTTTCACATCTCTCTGCAAACATCCATTTTGCATGTTTGTCTAAATCTACCAGGTTTTGTGATTTCTGCTTTTGCACAGAACTACGTAACAGAAAATCCGATTTGTTAAAATAAATTTCTGTCATTTTATGATGGAGTAGGACATGGAGTGAGGATGTGCCGTAGGGATGGAAGCTGAAGCGATGCACGAGAGAACAATGGAAAGGCTACAACAGGAGGAACCACAATGAAGCCATGCATGTGAAAGACATCAGGGAGTAGGCAGGAATCAGACATGCAACTAATAAAATCAGAGAATCATAGAATGGTTTGGGTTGGAAGGAACCTTTAAAGGTCATCTAGTCCAAGCCCTCTGTAGTGAGCCGGGACATCTTTAACTAGATCAGGTTGCTCAGAGTCCCATCAAGCCTGAACTAGTATCACCAGTGACTTGAATTTCTCAAACTGATTTGTTTTGTGTTCATAGGAGAAGTAACCCCAGGATTGTCACAAGTGGAATATGCTCTTCGCCGACACAAACTGATGGCGTTGATTCAGAAAGAAGCCCAGAGCTGGGGTGGATTAGACCACACAGTGATTCTGCTATCCAACCCCACGTACTACATGAGCAATGACATCCCCTACATTTTCCACCAGGACACTAACTTCCTGTACCTCTGTGGGTTCCAGGAGCCTGACAGCATCCTGGTCCTGCAGAGCATTCCTGGCAAAGCACTGCCCTCACACAAATCCATACTTTTTGTGCCCCGGAGAGATCCAAGCAGAGAGCTGTGGGATGGGCCCAGATCAGGCACTGATGGGGCAATTGCTCTGACTGGAGTTGATGAAGCTTACACCATCGAGGAGTTCAGGCACTTGGTGGCCAAGCTGAAAGGTAAGAAAAAATGGAAGGGGAATGAGATGAGATGAGATGTGGTTTGCAGGGTCTGAATGGTACGGGTTTGGAAGGTGGTCTGTGACACCAGTTCAAAACTATCATGAATTTGGGGAGGTGCAGGGGGATGACAGTATGACTAAGGCAGTTAGAAGTTCTAGCTTCTTAAGGGTCACCAATGGAAATGTAGTTTTGAAAATCATAGCTTTTCCTCCCCTCCAATTTTCTGTTGTGCCTCGCTGAATGCCAATGTGCACATCTGTAAAACAGAAGGAACAGAGTAAGCAACAGAGCACTGCAAACCATGTTACTGTTTTAGTTGTGTCTTTTTGCTGACAGAGCCAGAACTAGACAAAGTGTAGGAAACCTGAAGGTATTGTATTCATAACAGACTTGAAAAATGATCTACACAGGAAGGTTGCTAGTCCAGTCATCTTTTTTAGCTAGATGTTGACTTACTCTTGAAATATAAACATTGCTGTCCTTTAGACTTGCTCTGCATCTAACATGACCGTGTAGCCTCAATGCTTAGAATCCAGAGTGAACTTAAACTCATTTTAAGTTAAGCTAAAGGCTTATGACAATATAAAAAGGGCAAGTGCTTGGGGGTTTACACAAATAAATTAGAGTGAATTCTGGAGTCTTAAATATCTTGGATTCTAGTTATTTTGTTTCAAAAAAGGATATGTTGCAAATAGAAAAGTAACAGGGCAACAAGGATGGTCAACAGTATGAAGCTGTTCAAGATACATGCTGACCAAACCTGCTCAGTTTGAAAAAGAGAAAATGGAAGGTAAGGTATGAGAGGTGTGTATGGTCGTGGAAAGCACAGAGAGGATGAGTAGGAATGGTTAGCTGCTATTTATCATAATTTACAAACAAAGAGAACACTGAAAGAAACGATCACATGGCAGTTTTTGACAGCTTTTAAGTTGAATGTCATTCCTGTAAAGTTTGGAATGTCAAAAGTATAAAAGGATTCAAAAGATTTTAGTTCTATAGGGGTGAGGTCCATGAAAAGCAGTTAGTCACTGTTATGAAGATACAACCTTGAAATGAAGAAACCAGAAGTGGGGAGGATTTCATAAATGCCCATTTTCTTAGAGACTTTTTGTAAGCACCTGCTAATGGCTACAGTCACCAAAGAAAGAGGGCCTAGGTGAACATTAGCTGGGACTCAGTATGGCTCTTGTGGGAAGAAGTGGGGGATGCTGTCTCTGATGTTCTAAATAAATCTCAGCATAGGTAAATATGTTTGTCCTCATTAAGATCATCTTCTCTGAATGGCTGAAATAAGCTATTCCCCAAAGATATTCTGAAGCGTAGTTGATAATGACCCTGATTCCATGTGATGGGTAAAAGGTAAATTGCCTTTCAGCATCAGAGGGGGCAGGCTAAATGAGAGAACAATTCAGAATATGCACCACTGTAGCACAGTGGCCACTTAGCTTGCACAAATGCAACTTTGATCCACAAACTCTGAATGATCTGTGCAAGATAGTTACATTCAGTGGCGATCGTATAATCCAGTATTTGTATAGAAGTGGGAATTTGTCAAATCTACATGCTATGAATTGGTAAACTTGCAGATTTTGAAGAGATTGCTAGTATCCTCTGACAGTGAAAGTGTCCATATCATCTGTAAATACAGATTCAGATAAAACTAATGTTTCAAGTACAGCAACAGGTCTGGTTTGGGAGGAATAAATTTGCTCCGTATGGGGAAGATATTTCTACATTTATTTTCATCTGTTTCAGCTTTTGTTTTGTGTTCCAGGTGAGTCAAGCATTGTTTGGTATGACTTGACGAAACCAGTACATACAGAGCTGCACTCTGACTACATGCAGCCCCTGGCTGAGATAAAAGCTCGGCACAAAAACCACGTCCAGGGCATCCGACATCTAGTGCAAAACCTTCGGCTGATCAAATCTCCTGCAGAGATTGAAAGGATGAAGATAGCTGGACGGGTGACAGCAGAGGTAAGGGGTCATGTACTTTCCAAATAAGCCAGTGCATTCCTTTAAAGAAGAAAGGGTAGAAAGGACTGTTGATGGAGTGACGTGGCTTGGAAGGATAGATTTGGTCTAACCTGTTACTGAACTGCTGTGTCTCAACTATTGGCTGGGCTCAACTCCCTCCACATGACAAGGAGAAGCAGGAAGACTGCTTAGACTACCAGCTTCTCTCAGTGTAACTCTGTTGAATACAAGCCAGCAGTGTTAGTCTTTATTTAATGAAGTGTCGTGGTTTAACACCAGACAGCAGCTGAGCAACACACAGCTGCTCGCTCATTGCTCACCCTGCAGTGGAATGGGAAAGAGAATAGAAAAAAAAAACCAAACTTGTGAGTTAAGAACAATTTAATAACTGAAATAAAAATCTAATAATAATAAAGAATATGAATATAGCAAAAAGAGAAAAATATAAAACCCAAGAAAAGACAAGTGATGCACAGTGCAGTTGCTGACCACTCACTGACTGCAGCAATCCACTCAGTCCCTGCCAGCCAAATCCCTCCACTTTATATACTGATGGTGTGGAGTATCCCTTTGGCTAGTTGGAGTCAACTGTCCTGGCCATGCTCTCTTCCAGCTTCTTGTGCATCTTGCTACTAGAGCATGGGAAGCTGAAAAGTCCTTGGCCTAGGACAAGCACTACTTAGTGACCACTAAAACATCAGTTGTGTTATCAAAGTTATTGTCACACTAAATCCAAACCACAGCACTGTACCAGCTACTAGGAAGAAAATTATCTCTATCCCAGCCAAAACCAGGACAAAAAGCAGTATCTCTTCAGAAATAAGGGAGTCCTCTTCACTCTCTTCCCAGCTTCCCCTCTCCCTCTCCATGCCATTTTATTTCCTATTTATTGTGTTGATTTTGAGGAAACAGGATATTTGTGAACACATTGCCTGTATATGTGTCCATATTCCCCCTTCTCCCTCAAATACCTTTTGAACTCATTGGCCAATTTTAAACAAGTCTGACAGATACCTCTAGTGCAATTACATTTTTGTAAACATTATTAAAATAGATAGCCAAATAGAAAAGAGGCACAGCTTGTCCTTGTCTGAAGGAAAAGCTGCATAAGGCACTCCTATGATATGTGAGAGAATCCATAGATGAGACAACTTGCAAAATACCAGCCCATGGGATCAGCTTTAAACATCTAATAATTTTTCATAAACTAGAGTCAATCAGCTCCTATATACAGTTTCACAGGGAGCAGAGCTTGACTGGTTCCGGTCTTGACAGCACTCTGCATTTTCAGCTGTCTCTGGTTCCTGTGTGCTGGGGACAGATGATTTTAGGTCTTTCTCAAAAGACAGCAGGTAAAAAACCAGAACTTCCCTCAAGTTCCGCGTCCTTTGCTAACTGAAAGGCCATTCTTTTTCGTAGGCTTTCATAGAGACAATGTTTGCCAGCAAATCCCCAGTGGATGAAGCCTTTCTGTACGCAAAGGTGAGTGTGTCGTAGTTGGAGGTGCGATAGAAGGGATGGATGTTTATCCTTACAGGAAACTAGAAATGTCAGATGTCTCTATACTGTGCCTCCCCCTGTAGTACATTTCTTCTTCAGACAAATCTTGTGGGTCCTAGGACATGATGAAAAGTCAGTGTGAGGAATTCTTCAGCTGTACTTTCCATACCCTTATGGAAGAAACATAGCGGTTGTCTAAATTTATCTGCAATTGATGTCTTTTTCTACTGTATTTAAATACAAAACCTGCTGAACAATCAGAAATACTCTTTTTATCTTATTCTATAATACAGTTCTATTGTGAAGAATTTAAGTAGCTATAAGACCTATTTGTAAAGAAAGGCTGCTTCTCTTGACTCCAGCTGCTTAATACATTGAAGCAGCGTAGATGCCTCTTAGTTACAAAATATGGACTAATTGGCCTGTGCATTTGGTAAGGAATTTTGTAGGGAATTGCAGTGAGATCCCTGTTTGAGAAACATCGGCAGGACATGACCCTCTGTTATAATGTAGATGGGCCTGTGCTGACATGGCACTGAGCAGCAGTGTTGACTTGTAAAGAAATATATTTTAATTAAAGTGTATTTTATAGATCAATTTTTCACTACAGGTCAGGATCGAAAAATGTACTTTATTACGTGTAAGCATCCTGGAGTGTTCTGTCCTTTGTGGTTTTGGTAATTATAGAAAAGACATTTTATTAATACATTGAGGATATAGAGGTTCTTTATAGATGTATGTTTATTCATTTCCTTGCTTCACCACTCAAGACTGGTAAAGATCTCAAACCTTACAGTGCCCTTTTTTCTTTTTTCCCCTCGGACATCAAGGTAATGCTTGCTTTCAAACCTTCTTAGTTCAACAGAGTGATGAAAATAGATACTGCTGTAAATACGCTGGTACTTTGTTAATTTTCAAAGACAACAACAAAACCTGACCATGGTCATGGTGACATTTAGGATCTTTGAAAATTCGCAAAGTTGTGTGGCAACTAAGAGCATTACTTTATATAAGAACAAATCCTCACCTGGATTTATGACAATGTAACGAATGTTTGATACAGTATTGAACAGCTTGCACCAGAAGGAGCTTCCATGAGACCAGATGCAGACTTAAAACACTTTCTTGGAAAGTGGATAGTTCTGTATTTTTTTTCTCCAGTGTTCTTGGAAAATCTTTGAGGCTGCTTTCATTTAGCAAACTCACTTCCAGTTTCACTTCATGTTGTACAAATTAAGAAAACAGTTGTAGAACATGAATGATAGTAGCCCCAGAGCATTTAATCACCTGGATCAGCACTAATGTTTTTCTCCTCTCTGAATTGGTATTCCAGTTTGAATTTGAGTGCCGGGCTCGTGGTGCTGACATCTTGGCCTACCCTCCTGTTGTGGCTGGTGGCAACAGATCAAACACTTTGCACTATGTGAAGAACAATCAGCTCATCAAGGTAAACCGTATGCTGTCCAGTAGCTTAAAATGCAGTGCTGTGACACGCTGTCCCCGTATGTGTTCCCTAGATGCTCTTTCTTTCAATTGAACAGGTCAAAACACTTAAAGATGTATTTTCAAGTAAGCAAGGGAAAGGAATCCTGCCCTGGTTAATTTTACTGTCAGTGAAAGATTAACTTCAGCTAGTCTTTTTCTCTCCTCTTTGCACTTGCTGCAGTATTTTCTGAACAGTGGAAGGACTTACAAACAAGCTTGCAAATAATGTAGCGAGCACATCTGCGCCCACAGCGTGTGCAGCAGCGTGCAGTGCTGGGTGCATTACTAACCTCACAGAAGACCTCACAGTCTTCTGCTGTCACTTGCATCGCTTGGCCTTGCTTTGCAACCTAAGGTGCAATAGTGCATTCCTGCTCTGGTGAAGCTCAAAAGCATTTTGGACTCCATGTAGGCCAGCAGAGCAGGGAAGGGGAACAAAGAGGGAAAGGAACAGCGTTAAATGTTTAGAGGTGGGTTAGATGGCTGTAGGTAAATTAACAGGTCTTATTTTGAAGACTCACATTACTGAATTGAAGAACCCTCTCTAGCTTTCCTGATAATACACCTTTAGATTCACATAAGTATTTTCAGGAGTAGCATCCCCCTACTGCTCTACTCACAATTCACTTCTCAGAAAAGCATAATTTTCCTCTCTTTAAATGCAAGATGAAACTTTACCACTAGGATTGTTTTTTTCCTGAAGCTGGCATGCTAGCAGACCTTGAAATGATTTGCAGAGACAGACGTACAAAAGATATGACAGGCAGCTTTTGGCAGAAAGAAGCCTCCTTTGTTGTACTGTCATCCAAGGTCAGGCGTGCTCATGTAACTCCAGCTGCTTCTGTTAAAGTTGTTCAGTTAAATGACTGTCACTTGTTGTTTTTTGGGTTTTTTTTTTTCAGAACTCTTAGGTAGGAGGTTAAACCCATAAACTTGACTCTTTCTTTTCTTTTGTGTGCTACTTCCTACAGAGCTTGTTGCCAAATAGGCTAACAAAGTGTTTAATTTGGAAGGTATCTGAAGGCTGTGTATGGCCTTATGTGGACTTCATTCAGTGTACCACTTAGTGAACTCAGCTTTAAAGAAAGAGGACAAGATGCATGACATAAGACACTTAATGGACAAGCAAACCACAGCCTGAATTCCCTTAGCCAATAAATTGTTACTTAGTTTGTTTAATTGCTTGGAAGAGGGCATGTGCTATAATTTCTTATTCTACTTAAATAATTGAACCATTCAGCTATTCTCAAAAAGTTAAAAATACAGTTTAAATGGGTAGTTAATGGCCTGTTTATTCAGTGGGATAGTGACATCTGGTCACTGCTAGTTTATCTACTGTGTGTTTGTGGTGCTTAACTGTACACAATTACAGTAGCTAGCACTGGAAGTAGTGCTAGCAGTGAAATTCTGCTTCTTTTTCCATTAATATGCTAGAATTATTCCTTGTCATTCCATATCATGGCTGCTGGCAGGTCTGCAGAGTGAATCTCTATAAAAGGCCTTGGATTATGCATAGTATAAATCAATGGAGAATTTAAGCTTTTTACAGATCTCATTGCTCTATTTGTTGTTAGCCCCTTTAGAGAGGGAAAGCAAGGCAGTGATTTTGTCCCTGGCTCTTTGTCTGGTCTTGTGTAGCTTTTTGGAAGATGTGTAGTCCATGATTTAATTGACATGGAACAGTTTTGCTGAGGTGAATTGGAGGTTCACATCTCCAAAAGTTTTTTCTTCACCAGATAGATTCAGAAATGTATCTTAGTCAAGAAAGTCCTAAGAGAGAAGGGGGAAGATGGTACAAGCTATTCAATAGTGTATTTACAGCAGTGATACACTGACAGAGAAGTAGTTTTGCCGGGTCCTCCTACCTTGTGACAAGGCTAAATCTTTAGCTGTTAGTGATCTTGTGGGTAGCTCAGAAATTGATGTTCTTGTTGCAAAGCCCTTGTGTCTCAGTCACTAGCTGAGAACTAGTGAAAGGAGTCGCTGGTGTAATTTGATCCATGTGAAAGAGACAGATGTCTGAATAGTTGAAGGAAAATGTCTTTTTTTTTTTTACTCCAGAGTGTTTGAAAATCAGTGTGTTAAGAGCTCGGGCTGTAGATAAGCATAATGGTCAGAGACAACCTTGCAGAGAAACAATCCAACTGGAATAGCCTGTTTATAAACAGCAGCACCTGGGATGTTCTGCAAAAGGAATTCATATCTCTGCAGTTGCTTTGCAAAAACAAATACATAATCTTATTTCCTACTCTCACGAATTAAAATCAATTCAGTTAATAGACTGATCCATAGGGCATTTTTTCCTGTTATTCTCCAGGATGGTGAACTGGTCTTGCTAGATGGTGGATGTGAGTCTTCTTGCTACGTAAGTGACATCACGCGTACTTGGCCCGTCAATGGAAGGTATGCTGTGATAAGGCTGTCTGGAAGAACTTTGAAAAGTTCCTAAATAATTGCTGGATTGATTGTATGTGTGTTTAATCACTGTATGAGTAGTTTTAACGTGTCCCATTCTGTAGTTCTTCAGAGTAATCAAATTATAAAAACCAATCTTTCAGCATGAGAAGCTGTGTTCCCCACTGCCTCATTAATTACTGCATGAATATGTGCGATTACTGCTTTTTTCCACTACTGCAGCATGCTTGAAGTGCAGAGAGAGCTTTTCTGCATTCACATGTGGGTGATGCTGGTTGTGCGTAAGAAATGTTTTAGTTGACCTGTATGTGGCTCCATCAGTTGTGGATTTGCTGGTGTCGTGTCTCTGTGGTTGTGCATTTGATACCCATATGTTTTGGCTCAAGTGCATTCTTCTTCCTGCAGTAGCTGTGCCTTTCTTTGCTTTGAGGTTAGGCCATCAGCTGACAAACCCTGCCTCTACCCAGTGTTTTGAAGGGCATGCTGCAGTGGAGCCTTGTCTGGCATTTCATATAAGGAGCCAGTTGCTTTCCTTTCTGACTTTTCCTACTTCAACACTGAACTGAATCTGTCCTCAGAATAGGTTCTGGTTAGAGGCTTATTCACAAGAAATGTCCTTTGTTCCTTTTCTCAATGGTTTTCAGGTTCACCAAACCCCAAGCAGAACTATACCAGGCTGTCCTGGATATCCAGAAGTCCTGCCTGAGCCTCTGCTCCCCAGGCATGAGTCTAGAAAATATCTACAGCCTCATGCTGAGCCTCATTGGACAGAAATTGAAAGAGTTGGGTGTCCTAAAGAGCAGCATCACTGAGAGCCATTTCTTTAAGGTACATGGGTATTTTTCTGACTCCAGCTTCCCTCTACTAGGCCTTGGGTTTTGTCAGTGGCTTTAGTTTGGCATAGGAGTGTGCTTTTGAGACGTATGTTCTAACTGTCACCACGTGCTGTGCTTTAATTCATGTTGTGGGCTGGTCTCAGCACAGGACTGGATTTCCCTCAGACAAGGCTGAACTTAAAGTTGTGTTTCAACGATTCAGCGCCATTTTGGTCTGAAGTAACACCCCAGTCTTATATACACATACTGTGAATCTTTGTTCCTCAGCACTTGCTATTTCACTCTGCAGATCCATTCCATTTGTTTGCACTGTTTGTTAGTGTAGATGAACCTTTAGAGTACAGGCAGTTTGAATGGACCTATAGAGACAAAAGTTTGGGTCCAGGGCTGGCTGCGGGCAGTTAGTCATAGTTTTGTGATATGTTTCGCGTAGCATAAATCTGCAGGGCCACCAAAAAGGTGCAAGACATTCTGAAGGGTGAGTGTCAAGTAGAAGGGACCAGTCTCTTTGCTGGAGTGCCCTGTGATAGGACATGGGGAAGTAATCACAAACTGGAACATGGGAAGTTCCACCTCAAAATGAGGAAAGTCTTCTTTCCTGTGAGGGTGATGGAGCATCAGAGGCTGCCCAGAGATGCTATGGAGTCTCCTCCTTCTCTGGAGATTTTCTGAACCCACCTGGATGTGTTCCTGTGCGGCCTGCCCTGGATGATGCTGCTCTGGCAGGGGGGTTCGACTTGTTTATCTCGAGAGGTCCATTCCAACCCCTACCATTCTATGATTCTTCTCAGTCACTTCACCTGCTGTCTTTTCTGCACCATTTTATGTCAGCACTGGAATTCACAGAAGTACCTGGTAAACAAGACTGGTAAACTGGTCTGCTGTAGAGCTGAGCCTGCAGATAAAATGGGATTGGTTTGCAGTTAAGAGAAATTTATCTGGTCCTGCTCACTGCAAACCTGCCTGATTGCTCATGCCAATACAAGAAAGATGGCAGAACCAGGTGATGAAACTACCCCTCTGGCAGCAGGGCAGATTTTTGCCAGATGTAGTTCTCCTACAGTGTCAGTGTAGTAACAGCACCAGTTCTTGCCTATGAAGGGAGAACTTCATGCTGGTTTCTCATGGCAGGCAGCAGCACAGCCAGATGAGACCAGCGTCTGCAGCTCAATCCCAAACAAATGTGTGGAGCGTGGGGCAGAGGATGAATTAGCTCTTTGATTCTTGCTGTCAAGGAGCTCTTCTCTGGAGTGAAGGGGATTAGAATGATGCCGGGTGTTAGTGCCCTGTAGAGGTGGATTCAAATCCTACTGTAGCTGCTGAATGAAATTGGCACAGCACTCACTCTGTCTTGCATAGGAGATCTCTTTGCCACATCAAATAGCTGTATCAGTTGCTACTGGTTGTCAGGGTCTGCTGATGGGAGCAACACTGGGCTTGAATATTCAAGAGATGGAAAGGGTTGGGACAGCAAAGTTCAGTGAGACGAAAACTGAAGTGTTGCTTGACTTGCTGATGTGATGATTGGCTCGGGCTGTTCTTTCCAGCAAGGGGGAAAGACAGTCTGCAATATGCTCATAATAGGCAGCTGGTATGGTGGGTTTTGAAGGCCATCCAGCTCTGGTAAATGGAAGGCATTTCCCGGTGACCTAGTCAAGGCAGTAAGATTGCTAGTTAAGCACATAACTATTCTGTCTCTCCTCTACATCTTTTGCATTGGAAAGAAAGGCTGGGCTATGTTTAACTGCTTCTGTGACACTTGTTTTGTCTTCTGCCAGGCTGTTCGAAAGTACTGCCCACATCATGTGGGCCATTACTTGGGCATGGATGTTCATGATACTCCAGATATATCCCGATCACTCCCGCTCCAGCCAGGCATGGTGATAACCATTGAACCAGGTAAGAAGATACGCAGTCAGTGGTGGACAAAAATATGCCAACACTGAGGATAACAGTATTGCTTTGAGCAGTTAGTTGATCCCTCACACCAAAGTATTCAGGTCCTTTCGGGCAAAAATTAAAATGGTGACAGTATTAGAAAACCTTATTACCCTCCCAAACACGGCCAAGGTAACAAATTGTGGGAGTAAGCTCTCAGAAAGCGTCTGTGCAGCAGGAAGCAGAGCAGTATTAGCCTCAGGCTGTCGGTGTCTGACCCACAGCAACGCAAGTTAATCACAGTGTGGAGAGGCCGGGTCAATTCACTTGTGCTGTGTTCTCTGTTACTGTGACTAAACTATCAGGCACTGGTAGTGTAAGTCTCAAGCATTTCAGCATGCAATGACAGGCATTTACAACTTGGCTTTGCAAATTAAGCATTTCAAGATGAATCTTTCTTTCTGCTTGTCACTGGATTTGGAGCTGTCATCTGGAAACTGATATTTAGTGCTTGGCTTTTCTCTCTCTCTATTCAGAACATTGTTTAAATCATCACTGTGAACATAGCATTGAGAGTAAGAAGTGTGGAAAGGCCATCAGTAATCGTGGAAGTTTTTATTAACACACTAGTGTCTGTAGGCACTGAGGGACACTTTCGTTTCTTTGCCCACCATCTGCCATGAGCGAGGGGAAAGAAAATAGCTTTCCTTATTAAAAATTTCCAGGATCAGATTCATGTTATATTGCTGAAAATGCAACCCTGGTCTCATGTTGATGCAGTAAGGGAAAGGTGTTGTTTTGGGGAGTGTTGTGTCTTTTAATTCCCTTTTTTCTTTCAGGCATTTATATCCCTGAGGATGACGTGAGTGCCCCGGAGAGGTTTCGTGGCATTGGTGTGCGCATTGAGGATGATGTTGTGATAACAGAGGATGCGCCTCTCATCTTGTCTGCTGACTGTCCCAAGGAGATATACCACATCGAGCAGATCTGTGGCCGCAGCTCATGATGCCCCTTCTCTGCCTTTTTCATCCTCCTCAGGAGACACAGCCCTCCAGGGATGCAGATGCCTGTATCTGGCTGTAGTTGTCAAGTGATGGAGGGTGTGGACAGTTGATAGCTGTTTGCAAGACAGGCTGGGAAGTGGAATGCAAAAGTCTTGGGTACTGAGGGGTAAAAAAGCAAAGAAATTTTTTTGTGTGTATTTTCATTATGATTTGATCAGTGCTGATGATGAGCTGTTGAAGGACATGGGGGTGTATTTATCCCTCTGCTGTGTGGGTCCATCTATTCCGGTGCCCTTGGAGGGATAAAGTTTGTCAGTGCCACTAGCAGGGCTTCTGTCTGGTCCCTCTCCAGATGCATAGGCACAACTGCTGAGACCAACGCCCCAATTTTTCCCTCTTTAAGCAGTAGTTTCACAACAGTCAGATTTAAAAAATTAAGCTTTGATAAATACAGTTTTGGGAGAATAAAGTGTGTCAGACAGCCTTGGTTTTTAGGAAGCGCTGGTAGGAATGGTTTTGGTAGTCAGGAAGATGGGTTTGGTTGGGAGGTAGTTTTATCTGAAGCCTATGGAGAATGCTTTTAGTATTTTAAGGATAAAGACATGTTTGTGCCTTGTTCAGGCACACAGAACAGGCCAACAGCATCTCATCCGGTCTTTCAGCTTATTAGAGTGTTTGACATTTTCAGAAAGGGCAGATGGGGATCAGAAGGTTGGGCATCCCCATTCTTGCTGTCATCCACATTCCCTTTTTTTTGTCCCAAATGTCCATTCCAGTCTCGTGTTCTGAGCCCGCTTTTACCCTGGGAAACAGGGCTGTGTTGACTGTGCTGGACTCCACTGGTGAGCTGCTGGTTGTCACCTAGATGTGAGGTGTCCAATTCTGGGACAATCATAGCGCCTTTCTGGTCTATACTGTAAGTGCTAGCAGCTTCAGCAGTGTATTTTTGAAGAGTCTACCCTATGGTAAACCTTTATACAGCTTTTATACAGAATTTAAAGTAACTCTCCTTTTGGGAACTCTGATCACAGCTGCCTTTTGGGTTATATCAAGTGCAGTCAATAATTACTGCTCTGTGATAATATTTTTGAAGCAGCTGCAAATGTGATTAGGGGCTAAAATGGATGGAGGAGTAAAGACAAGAGTCATCTGCCCTCAGAATCAGCCTACCACCCAGGCCATCATGTGCAGCAGCAAATACACCTAATAGAGGCAAATGTGGTATCTGTGTATTCACGGAAAGTATTCTGACAAGGAACTATCTAACGTGTCTGAAAAATGCCTCTCATCAGTGCATCCTTTTATTTACACTTCCCGTTGCATCGCATCATCTTTCTTTCTGATGGTAGATTTCAGTATTTTTCACCTGTTATCCTCAATTTTATTCTCCTCTCTCCCTCCTCTCTCTCTCCCTCCTCTCTCTCTCCCTCCTCTCTCTCTTCCTCTCTTTCTTTCTCTTCTCTTCCTATATCATCTATTTTTGACCCACTATAATCTCACTGCTTCCTAATCTGTTTTGCTTTCTAGTCAATGTCACTCCCTCTTACCCACTTTGCCCTAATTCCCCACAGGGGATGTTGTTAAAATCATGTCAGGGAGGCTTGCCAGGGTTCCTGACTTCAACCTTTAGCTCTGTTGCTACATAACCTTTAGCAAAATTTGCCTTTTTTTTTTTTTTTTCTTCTTTTTCTGTGTTTTATTTCACTTAGTGAAGGCCAAATGGATAATGGTTTGCATCTCTTGTTGCTTTTAATGGGAGCTGGCAGCATGCACTTAGGTTTGAATTTGGCACTTGAAAGGCAGCCAGGACATGCCATAATTTTATTCTTTAAACATGACAAAAAGTAAATGCTTTTACGGAGTTTAGTGCATCAGCTTTCACCTGTTCAAGAGAATCTGCTAATCCTTGGTAGAAGCCTTTGTTAGACGCTCATGCATTACAGTGATATGTGCAGTGTAAATTGGTAGAAGGAAGGCCTGTTAAGTGTGGAAACAGAACTGATGAATACCTCTGATGTTGTTCTGATCTGTAACACATTTGTTGGTCCAATTAAACCTGTTAGAGCCATGTCAACTGGGACAAATATTGGATTTTGGACCTATGTAAACAGCCGGGAGCTTCATGTGTGTGCTTATCTGCACATCTGACCACGTACCTGACAGTTAATGATTGTACTTACTGTAAATAAGCCTTTGAAATACATATAAAAAGTTATTTTTAAAATAAAACAATTTGTAGAAAGTCATTTCTCAGGCCATCGTGTTGCATGGCTGTGGAATAGCTATAAGCACCTCCAGAAAGAGCATTATTTTTCAGGGAGATTTATAAATTATCTGTAACCTATCTTGGAATTGAAATAACATTGTCAGATGTAGGCACACACTAATTCCTACTCCTCAGAAAAATCCTGCAACTTGCAAGCACCAGTAGATCTCAGGAATGTTGTGGATGAATCTGTCTGTCAGTAGAGAAGTGTTTGTGACTCCACTGCCTGGGGAGTAATGGACCTGCTAGGGCTGCTGCGCCCCACCCTGTTAAGTGTGTTTGATGTCGGCCATAATTCTTTCCGTGTTCAGCCATTTCTTCAGCTTAAACTGCTGCTAATGCTTTGAATCTGTTGTTCCATGTGTAAAGAAGAGTGCATTTTGCAGAATATATTAAATTCGACTCTTACCAATCTACGTTTTTGAAGGTTTTTTTTCATTTGTTGCAGCAGGGGATAATCAGGGTATCATCTGGGATTTACACACATGCTGCAATGTCCCTTGAATGCAACCAAATCCATGAACATTTTACATCACCTTTGTCAAGAAACTCTAAAGAATCCTTTCTGCTGCTGCACATGCCCGTAGCGTACCTCCCTAATGGCCTGTCCTATACTGCCCGATTTATCATCTGTCTCTGCCACAGAAGAGGTTCTTAGCTCCAACCACTTGGGTGCAGGAGCGGCTCTCGGTGGCAGCACAAGCTGCCAGCTGCTTGATGAGGGCGTTGGTGGGATTACTGGAAGTGAAAGGGAAATTGAGGTATGTGCAAGTTCACTTGGTGAGAGATTTTATTGCGACTATGGCACAGGTCTGAAGGGCATCGGAGTAGGAGAGAAAATTTTCAAATGAGAGCCAGCCATCCCTGTGGAGAAGCTGCTTTGCTCTCGGGGAGCCCAGGAGGCTTTTCTTGGCTTTCCCATTTCACCTTCTAGCAGGGGCCTGCTTTGCCTTGCAGAGAACTCGTTAGCAGTAAAGTCCTGTTGTTGAAGTACAGTCTGAGCAGAGGTGCTAATCTGCAGCTATGCTGCTGTCATCAAAATGAAAAGAAAGTCAGCATTTAACACAATTTGGCATTCTATCTCTGTTATCTGTGACAAAATAGAGTATGTCTTTCCTAAAATTGCATTCATTATTTTGCAAAGGAACCTGATGGTGTGGGAAGAAGCAAACTGAGGGATCACATAAAAGAGAATGGGGATGGAGGTTTCAGTGAATGTACAATGCAGTAGAGAAGATTCAGAAGGGTGTGATTTGGAGCTGTGGGGATGTGTGCAGGTAGATGTGAGATCAAGGAGAGAACAACAGGGTATAAAGCAGCTCTTCAATGTGTTGTCAGAGCAGTGCCATAGCTCCAGGAAATTGGTTATGCTAACCAGGAGACCCTGATTGATCTGTCCTACTCAAGAGAAAGGAACAAAGGATTCAGATTGTACTGATGAACTTGATCTTAACAGTTAGTTTAATTATTTCTTTTTAAAATCAATAGAATTATCATATGAGAAAGTTTGCTGCAGTTTCATGCTATTGATCATGTGTCATATTTAAATTAATGTGAAGGGAGAAAAGTACATTTCTAGGCAAAATCTTTGATATGATGGAGTGAACAGGGCTGAGTTTACATGCTCTTATGCTACCCAAATTACTGCTATGGAAATTTAGTAATTACTCCCAGGAGAATTACCATAAAGCAAAAAGAGTTAGGGTTACACTTAGAAAAAATCTATGTGAGATAAATTACAAAAATGCTTTAATTATGATGAGATGCTTAATATTTTGTGTAATAGGATAACAAGCCTCTGCACTGCAATAAATTGACTTTCTTTGCTTTCTTTTAAACTGAGTTGTCTAGAAGCCTTATATAGGCATCTCTGCATTAGTATGCAGCTCTAAACTGCATTTTAGTTTATCATTTACTGAGATCATTACAGCATCTCTATTACATGTGCTTCCTACATGCATGCTCAGTCTCTACTTGATTAAAAATCATCATTTGGACACTTTCAAAATGCCATTTCTAGGAGTGGGACTGATAATTAATTATATTTCAGAGGTGTAACAGTAACTAACATTTTAAAGCAGAATTTATAATCAAAATGGACAGTGAGGTGTGGTGAGCTCAGTGTCGCTCAATTTCTCCCCTCAGCTTCTTTCACCTTGGAGTTTGTCTTCCTGTCTTAACTGGCTGCCAGCTCTGAGCATTCCTCACTAGCAGCAACTGGAGTAAGGAACTCTTATCTTCTGGGACAAGTTATGCCTCAGCCCACCTGGCTGTTTCTCTGAAGCACCACCTGATATTTGACTAACCAAAACCAGACTCTTCAGAAAATGGGCAGAAAGGGACAAGGAAGAATTTCCAGGTCCTCCATGCGTGTTACCTTCCCTTGATGACTCATACCACGTATGCCTTTTTAACTACCATGACAGAGTTATCCATTAACAATGGCAAAGAAAAAAAAATTAATTCCTGCCTAGGTAAGCCTGACAACCAGGTCTTTCAGCAAAGAAAAAGTTAATAAAAAAGCTGGTTGTAGACCCAGGAGTGAGAACAGCTACTGTAAGGATCAATATGTTCCTTCCTCTTGGATGTTGGGGAAACAAGTGGCACTGCAGGTGCAATGTGCAGCCTGGCTTTGCCAGCCTCTTGAGAATGCTGATCTCAGGCATGCTGTGGTGGGCCAAAACTGACAGCGGTTGAAGTGCTGGTTTTCTCAAAACCGTGAAGAGCCTATGGCTTTTTATAGGACTCTTTTTCATAATTCAGGCAGGAATATCATGTCAGCAGAAGGTGGGAACACTCAGCCTGTGGTTCAGTGATCAACAAGGAGAAACTGGCAACTAAAATCCAGCAAAAAATGGTTGAAATACAATTCTCTCCAGGGAAATAGGCTCACTGCCTTTTTTTTTTTTTTCCTGTCAGTAGATTGGGCCAATATGAACAATATTGTGTGAAGGGGAGAGAAGCTCAGCTTATTTTTATTCCTAGGCAGAACAAGATTTCTGCCTCTATGTCCACTTTCGACAAATTAATGCAAAATGGGATTGGCCACTGATCCAAGCTAAGATTAAGCAGTCTGACTCTTGTACCAGGTAATAGCAGATGTTGGTTAACTTCTTATCAAGTGAATCTTCTACCCCAAAGGGAGTGCTTTAAGTTTAGGAATAGTATACTTTGTTTTTTCACTCTAATGTGCACACAGAGGGCAACACGTAACATCAGTTTTGCCTATGGGAGCTCCAAGCAATAGCCTGTAATTAACAGTATTGCAGCTCAGTTGTGGACCTCTTAGCCAGCACTGTAGTCATGCAGAGAAAGCGCAGCCGTTAATGGTATAGGATGTGGCAGTGTGGTGTGTGTTAAGCTTCCTCAGTGCAGGTCTCTTGCCAGGCTACAAAATCAGGCAATTGATGCTGCCTATGGACACCCTTTCTCACCTCCTTTCAGCAGATCAATCATTTCTATTTAGTGGCCTCTGTGAAGTTTGTCATTTGTGTTGGCACTTCTGTGCTGTTGTCCTAATGTGCCATTAGGATCCTATTTTGATCTAGTAACTGCTTAACATTTTTAATGTTACTTCATGGATAGACAAGGTTTGGTATGGCATCAGGGATTAGGAGAGTTCCCATCATGGGATGGGAAGTGCTGTGCAGATGGGTCTGGCTGCCTCCTCGCACACCGTGCATATGCTCCTTCAGCCGAGCTGCACGTCTTTTGGCCCTCAGATGCGTAGAGAGACACAGCTCTACTGACAGCTCAGGAATCTCCAGTCCTCGCATCCCCATGCAGCTGCCCCTGTCACAGAGGCCTTAACTGTCTTTCTAACTGTTCTTCCTCTAGACTTGTACAGGTACCAGTGTGCAGCCGAAAGAGCCGCAGCCTCCAGTGTGCTCATTGCACTGGCCTGTTACTTGTTGTCAGATTCCATAAGGTACTGCTGACATTCCTGTGATGCATTGCAGGTATCTGGTAAGTATATTGCTTTCTAATTTATGCTTTACCCTGTTCTATTTTCCAGGAGATGAGTTTTTTAACAGCTACATGGGTGTTACTGTGGTGACTGTAACCAGGCAAAAACATACAGTTTGATTGAGATAGTTCTGCATTTGTGAACTTGGATATGACTAAGAGATTTTTAAAGACATGCTGTGTTTTTTGCCGTTCCCTGCAGAACAGAGAGAGGTTTTTAATGAACTTGCAGTTGGACAGTACAAAGTGGAAAGGTGTGATTCATCTTCAAAAGCTTGTGTGTATTAGCGTATACATACAAACACACGTATTATGCAAACACGTTGTGCTTAGAGTAGTTACAGAAATAGAAGAGATTTTTCTCCAGGCGTAATTAAGAATGTTTAGATAATTGACTCTTCACTTCTTTACGCTTTATTTGGATTTCTTCTTAAATTTAATTTTACCCTAGAATTCCCAAGGTTTATAATTCCTGAGGTTTAAATAATTGCATTATGTGTGTAATATATTTTACTGTAAATCACTGCCATGTAGCCTTAACACTGCCTCCATCTTCAGGGTTTTTTTTAGGTTTAGAATGTAATTTCCCTGCAGTATGAGGCTTTTAAGGAGACAGCATTCTGTGATTCTCACACGAGGATTACCTTTCCAAAGAAGGTGAGAATGTGCTACCTGAAAGATGCGGTTATTACTCTTGAAATTCAAATCTGAAAACTACATGAGTTTTGAACACAAATGTATCATTCTAACTTAGTTTCTTAGAGAATAAAATATAACAAGTGTAGCAATTAATGAAAAGGAGGATTGTAGTGCAAATCTAAATTCCTAATATACTGATAACTGCAAATTAATCTCAGCAATTAGATATGAGAGCTATTTTCCTCCAATGTGAAACTCTCTCTGAAATTTTAGTGAATGTTAGTAATAAATTGGAAGACT
Source organism: Ceryle rudis (assembly GCA_033439905.1). Taxonomy (NCBI): domain Eukaryota; kingdom Metazoa; phylum Chordata; class Aves; order Coraciiformes; family Cerylidae; genus Ceryle; species Ceryle rudis. The sequence goes on from JAAGNO010011213.1 coordinate 23,096, forward strand.
GATAGGCTGTTTCTCTAAGCTCATTTAAGACAAGAAATGCACCAAATGCTACATTTCATAAGCAGTCCATTTTTAACGAGTCACAAGCTAATAGAGTACTGTTGAAAATCCTCTAGAATATTGCCTATCTAATAGAGTCACTGAATGAAAGGGTAGGAGGCACCCTTTAGTAGTCTGAGCACCTTCCTATTACAGCCATTGTATTTTACCTCCTCAGTTTAGTGCTGAGCCTGGTAGCTGATGTGTGACAGTCGCAGATCCCTCAGGAAGGCATCCAGCCTTGATCTGAAGGGAGAGAGAAGGATGAGATGTAGAATTGTTTATTTCAGTCATTTGCTCCAGCTGTTAACTACCCCGTCATTAAATATCTATGCATCTTCTTTCTGCCTGGCCCCTACCCCCACAACAGGCATTATAAGGAGGATAAGGAGCAACTCTGTATGTTTAATGAAGAGCTTGGATACCTGCTCTGGGTTCAGCTTAGCCTTGAACAGTGAAACTATGACTGTACTTCCATGACAATGTCTACAACTCTGAACTTCGTGTTCTCCTTCAGTTGCATTTCTCAGAGTCCCCAGAGTGGCACAACAGGGCTGTTCAGTTTAGCCAGGAAAGCAAAGTCAGAAGGACAAAGAACCAGAGAGGAAAGGAAGAAAATAAGCAATGAAGAGACATGTGTTACATGACTCCCTTCTGGTAGAAAAGATCTTGGACACATACACACATACAAAAGAAAAACAAATCTTCCAGTAAATAGTGCCATCTCCTTTTTTATTCCTTTTTTTTTCCTAGTACGTAACATAATCCTTGTGTGTATAAAAAAATTAAATGCACAGTTGCAAAAGGGGCTGCAATGTGACTCCTCTGGACCTGGATCCATATTGCACCAGGGCCTGCCCTTCTTCTTGCCATCTTATTTGTTCCCATAAAATAAGCTATTGTGCAGGACATGAGCATAGTCCAGATGTTATCTAAGTCTCCTATTTATTCCCTGAATCACCTGGCTTTGCAGATCTCAGACTACTCTTGTCAATGCAAAGTGAAAATAAAAATCCAGATCCTGAGAAGTAAATGCAAAGGAGAGAACTGAGTAATCCTGTGAATCAATGTTGCCTGTCAGGTTACATTCTGGACTCATAACCTTGTGTTTCAGAAAAGGCCTGTCCTTGAAACTGCCTGCGTTCTGTTACATTCGATCACCTCAGCCTCCTCAACAGCAAAGGTCGTCCCTTGAAATCCTCGATGTCTGTTTGTTGTTCTTGCTTCACACTTGAAATCTAATAGGCATCACACAAACTTCATGTACCTGCAACTTTTTTCCATCCCACTTGGTAAACTTGTATTGATCCAGATGTAATATATCTAACAGTGTCAAGAAATGTTTCCAACACGTCACCTGATGTTTTCAGAACAACATTTCCATTGGAAAGCTTGCTCCAGATTGCCTGCTGGAAGACATGAATGCCACTGAGTGTAATTAAAAGGAGGGGTGACTTTTTACAGAGTCCGTAACCTGTTTTGCCCTGAAAAAAAGTTCGGAGAAGGTCTGGAGGACACAGGCCCAGGCAGCCTGTTCCAGCCCCAAGCACTGACCAGGAGGATGTCTCCATGAGAGCTTTTTTTCACAGCTAGAGGAGAAAGGGTGTGAGCGTGTAGACCCACTGTGTGCTTTTCTGCATGCTTTTTTTTTTCAATTCAAACAGAAGGAAGCAGATACACACCTATTTTCCTCTCTTCAGTAATTAATCCAAGAGAACTATGTTATGCACCAATTGCAAACCAAGCACACGGTGACGGGCAGTCTCTCTTACTTATTTTGAATTCATTATTACCTCTGTCTTTTCAAGTCAGTCATATGACTATGTTGCTCTCAGTGTGCTTCACTCCATTTGGAATTTTGCTCTCCAGGCTCTTCCATTCAGTCTCTCAAAACTTGCTTGTGCACGAATTATTATTTCATTTTATCTGGAGTTGGCTGGACTGATAATGAAATTTAACCTGTTTCAGGAAGTTTTTAGAGGTCACCAGTGTCAAGGAACAACAATTTGCATTATCTCATTTATTATGTGTATTATTTTTTTCCAAATAATATCATTTAAGTGGCACATGGCAACTAGAAACATTCTTGAAATTTATGCTTGCTGCAGAGATCATATCCTCTTCCCCCAGCTTTGAAATCATTACATAAATTAGAAGTTTTGAAAGACTTTTTAAATTAAAAAAAAAATCCAAGTGAGACAATTTTTTTTTTTTTTCAAGAAACACATTTATAAAAAGAGTAAAGTTGTAAGTAGAAGATGAACTGATTTGGAAAAGTCAACAGTATGAATTGTAATTCATTTTGTAGCTGTTTAATGTATAAAAGTATTAAAGTATCCTTTTCACTGCTCCCAGGTGTAAAAACTCCTAAGTAAATAGTTGAGATTAGTCTGGTCTTGAACGGGCATTTTCCAGTCTCTGACTGCAAGTATGTACAACCTGCTGTTGCATATCATACCCTCAGCTGATCTTCATAAAAGGCCAGCTGAAGTACTGCTGAGCCTATGGAAACAGGAACAAATGTTTCTGGTGGTATCCCAGCAATGTTTTCATTGTTGGGATAAGACTTTTGCTCCTATGAATGAAGGAAGTGTCACTTCCTCTTGATGGAAGTGACTGACGTTCTCTGTCATACTCCAATGAGTAGTTGAAATGTTAAGTATTAACGATGCATTCAAATTACAGAAAAAAATTCTCCCAACTGATCTGCCCACTCCTTTCCTCAAAGGACCATTCTCCACGTCACTGCTGCTGTATGAATTACATAGAGCAAGACTGCAAGCTCTATGTGAGCTTTTGCATGTGGGGCCAGAAAGAAAATTCCATTCTGTGAGAATGTAAGTTCTTTTCATGCAAATCTGTATGAATGTCCTTGGTGCTATGAGAGGTAGAAGCCACAATTCCCCTTTTAATTAAAATACTCGACACTGTAATAAAAAGACGCTTTCTTCCCTTGTTCTGCAAATAAACTAGCATAATGGTTTTAGCCTAATGTACACAGTGTTCATGGAGAAACACTTCATCCACATGTTACTTGGGCAGTTTGTATCTTCTCAGGAAGAAAGACTTAAAAGATTTGACACTTGACTGCTTTCCAGCAGTTTGCTGTGCAACGGTAAATAAAAAAAAAAAAAGCCAAACAACCTGCTACCTTTTTTTTCAAACTCTTTCTCTGACCATTCAATGAAATGTCCTCACTCTAGAGTTAAAGCCAACACACACACACATGCTGCCTTGTGCATCTACCCTTTTCCATGTAATTTGAATAAAGCATGAACATTTAAAATACCATTACAAGCATCTGTGCAAAAATGATATAAATACTGTCGCTAACAGCCAGTCTAAACAAGTTCTTCAGACTGTCAGCAGCAGCCCACTGTGTAGCCATAATGTTTAGAGAATGGAAAGGCAATCGTACTACTCGTGTTCAAATTCCCTGAACTTAAACTCGGAGGTAGTTTATAGCAGGTGGGACGAAGGACTCACTTTCATCTTGGAGAAACATATCCTTGAAAATTATATGTATACTTTGGTGACATACACCCGTGAATCAGGAACAGAGAACAAATTGTAACCCTGCGAATTTGTATACATCTGTTATTCCAGGTCCTGGAAATAGTTTGATTTTTTTTTTTTTTTTTCCTTTTTAATATAGTTTTGGATTTGCAGAGAGATGGTTTCTACAGAGTTCTCTGGTGTTAGTTATATTAGCATTTTATAGGCTGCTCATGTAAACTCTTGAGCTGTCATGGCTCTGCGTATTAGCTTTTTAATACAACACAGTTCATATTGGCTTTTATTGGTGTTTAATTTAGGTTGTGTTTTTTATGTGGCTCCTCAGCTGCAAGGAATGAGGCCTACACTTTTTTGAAAGTCTGTGTAAATTTGCTCTTGATGTCCTTCTTTCTTGCGTATTGTAACACTCTCTAAGAACTAGACTCGACTGTATTTGTTACATAGATGAATTACTCTGCATAGCAAACCCAGATCTCATACTACAGGTGGGACCCCAGAACTTTCAGATAGTAACTGGAAGCCTCTCGTACCTTTGTACCATATTTTGTTTGTTCCACGGATATAGAAATCTATAGCTGAATTGTCTAAATAAATCATTCTTAGCAAATAATGCCTCTTATTCACAGGACACATGCAAATAATTCCCAGCCAAATGTTAGCTATTGGCTTCTAAGTTCATGTGCTTTTTGAAGTGATCCCAATGTCACTCCTCTCCTTTGGGCATCTGAAACTGTTCAAAGCAACATGTGGTTTCTCACCCTTCTATAAGAAAAAGGCAATTTCTAAACAGGGTGAAGAAAAATGTAATATAAATGAATGTGTATTTCATTCTGGTTATTCATGTTTATAACAGCAGCTTTACTCAACACGGAGAAAATTTTCTACCTAAAAAGATCTTCCTTAATAGTTATTCTAGATGAATTTGTATGGACAATCCAGATAGTTTTTAAAACTCTGTTTAAGATAGTGACAGGAGCAAAGCTTACATTTTCACAAGCTTTATGAAGAAATTGTGTTCTTTCTTGTGCATTAATGTGTTTCATCAGAATTTCTGGGAAGCTGTCCAGCTACACAGAGTAAATATTTCACATACCAATAAAGTGATTCCTCAGCAATTCAACCCCTCAGCACAAATGAAATTGAATTTACACTGAATATCTGCACCTGTTGAACAGTGAAATAGGTTCCTGACATAAGTGATCCTTTCATGCTGTTATTTATCATATTTTTTTGAAAACATCCTATCTTTCTGGATTATAACCTTTTAAAGATCATCATTTCAAAAACATTCCCAGGCCTGAATTTTGAACTTTCATATCGAAGGGGGAATATATGTGATTTTGTGCTAAAATATATATAGTAGGGCTAAGATCAACACCATCAAGGTAATGCATAAAATGTGCCTATTACTGAATTAAGCATTTGTTTTCTATATCTAATGATAAAATCAATACATGGCTCCATCAGAGGAGAGATACATCAGCCTCTATCTTGCTAGCATTCAGTCAGGTGATTGAATTTGCAAGCTTCGAGGGAGAGAAACGTTTCTCCATCTTTTGACAATCCATATTACACTAATTCAGACAGCTTTTACACAGAGCTGCACCAGTTTACTTGAGCATTGCTTTCAATATCATTTCATTTAATCAATGCAAAAGGTTGTCTTGACCTTTTACATATATATTTAAATCTGATCAGTGGAGCTTAAATAGATTAAGAACTGATTTTAAGCCAGCTCTTAAGGCAAATAAGTGTGTCCACATGGGGTTCCTCAGCTGTTCAATGAATCGATGTGAAATCCAATTTAAATTAAGCTGCTGCCATCAAACCACTGTTGTGTTGTATGTGAGTCCCAAAGGCGCCCTCAGAGTTCTTTGAGAACTTTCTTTTTAACTCAGAGAACCTGAGGGAGATGCTGTTAATGGAGTGAAATCTGCTCACCCTTGTCAGGAAAGGAGGGGTTACTATAAACCACAGAAGAAACTTCCAAACAAACATCCAAGGTTCAGCTGAAGGCTGCATTTGTAATCCCGTTCACTATCAAATGATAAACCTTCTTCAGCTGTAACTGCAGTGAACAAGGTGGGTGCTATCAGGAATACCACCACTCACCAGACTCTGGCAGGAGGAGGCTGCCTCCACATCCCACAGGCTAAAAAGAGACAAAGTGAGTTTAATAGAAATCCCCTCTAGTTCGTGTTCACTAGGGATTGGGACACCTAAGATTTCCACCTTTAGCTTGCCTTCACAGCAGCTCTGGTGTTTTCACAGAGTAGATTATTCCCCTCTCTTGAAACCTCACCAAAGAGTTTTGCAGGACTGCGGAGAAGTCCCTTTATCCCTCTAAGTCTACAGGGGAATTTCAGAGATTTTGCTCTCACAGCAAAGAAAGGAGAGATACGGAATGAAACACACCCCGTATTGATTATTAATGCAAACAAGACAGAATGAAATGGGTATTTGTAGAAGGAAAAGATTAGCTGATAATTTCTATGCACCAACAAGCCTGCAAACTGGGTTTTAATGGTTGAGTTTAAAAATACGGTGAAATACAAACACACAATAATAGAATCATACAATATAATTCACTGTGACAGAAGGCAGGGGTGAAAGGAGTAAACACAAGGAAAAGTGAGGGAAAACTGGCTTAGCATAAGCAATTCCCTTATTTATTTATCAGATAAGATGGAAATAAAAGTTGCACTCTTGATGAGCTTCCAGGGGCCATTGGTCCCTCAATCTCCCCCACCCCACTTTTACCCAGATAAATTGATATCTGCACCTTTTCCCACTGTCCTAGAACTGAAGAAATTGAACAGTTTTAATTAATTGACAGTTTTGCTGTATGAAAGATGAGCTTTAAGGGTTCTCCCTCAGTTTCAGGCCCCTTTCTAACCAAAGGCTGTTGTTTGATAGTCATTTGCAGAAGCCATCTTTTCCCATCTAACCCCCAGCAGGAGAAACATAAACACAGAGGTAGGGACCTCGTTACTTCTTGTGTGAACAAAGAAAGGTATGAGAATGAGGCTTTGTTTTCTTCTCCTCCAGGGAATGAGAAGGATCTGGTAACTACTGGTGGTTTAGATGTGTGTGCTATGGACAGATCTCTGGCCTCTTTCCAGTTTTCCTGGTTCCTCAGAATAATTTATCATATTCCCATTCACACCTGTGCAACTGTTTGCCTTGAATGATTGCAAACATCAGAAGGCTACAGGATATGAGTGAACTTGAGCATAAGGATCTTCCATGATAAGCTCACAAGTATTTCTACATTTTGAAATAAAGGCTTCTTGGTAGTTGTAGTAAGGTCCCACCCAATATAGAACTTCCTATGTGTCTTGCTAAAACCTCCCTAAAGCTGTTGCATCTTGTTCTCTTCTTTTTTTTTTTTTCAAGTCATGTTGATACTGCAGGCCAGTGGGACAGTATTCCTAGTGTGGGTTATGGCTATTTCCTCTTTCTCCTAGCACAGATAAAAATCAGCAAATTCTTAAACTGGGTTCAAAAATATAATTTATGGATGTGGTGAACAGAGGGAGGGAAAAGAAAACCAAAACAACAAACAGTGACTGGGGTGGGGAGAAAGGACTACAACAGTTTGTAGTGGCAAATTACCAAAAGCAAAACTTACCAAAGCATTAGGCCATGCACCTTACACTTGTTTCTCTGCTTGCTCCTATTTTCCGCATTTCCTGAAGCTCTCAGGACTGGGGAGCTTGTACTTTCTGATCAGGGAAAGCTCGCTGCTTCAAATGGCCCTTCTTCCCATTGGAGTTCTGGAGATTGAGTTGTTCTGATCTTTGAAATGAAAGGATATTTGACACAGCAAGGTATGTTCGAGGTATATGAACCTGAAAAAAAAAAACAAAAACCCACCAGTTTATTAATTTACTTTATTGTTCAGTATATAGCTGTCAGGCAGACCATCTCTTGTGGAATTTTCTGACCCAGATGCCATAATGAACTTTCCAGTGGAGTTCAAAGTAAGGCTGAACTCAGTATATTGTTTTTTACCTACGCACTCATGCCAGAGAGTGGTTAAATGACAGAAATACTTGAAATTCTGCCTTCTGAGAACTGAGTTAGGTACCACAATTTTTTGTTTCTGCTTATGCTGGCATGGGAAGCAGGGGACCGCTGGCTACTGCACTCTTGGCTTCTTTTTTAATATTCATATAGTTTTTGCCCTAGTAATTGCCATATCTGTGGGCCATCTAAATTGTTTTCCCTACTCCTTTGCACCTATACAATCTAGTGGTATAAAAGTACGGGTTTTTTTTCTCTGAAATCACATCTGCATTCCACCTTCATATCCCTCCCCACACCTCTGCCCCAGAAAAATCAAACCAGCCAAGCCTGCATTCAGATTTTTACGGTTTTCAATTGCCCAGTGGTGCCTTTGCTATGACTACCAGGGTCTTCAACAAAATGCTTTTACTGATAGCATCATCTCTCCTATTGTGACAAAGAAGGATGGCAATGGCTAACTAATTGTGTCTTGCTGAGCAGTTCCCGCAGTTAGCAACCTGATTCAATTGGAAAAGAACTTTGAGGAATTTGGGTGTACTGTAGTTTTTGGAAAAAGGATAAATTAATGGAGGAAGACAAATACAAAGCTGTAGCTCAATGGTTGTCACCTCCTTTCAAACAGGATCAAAACCTTTGATTCAGTGGAAGTAGCTTCCAGACCTCCCCTTGTTGATAAAGTATTTTTCTCATTTGAGTGCTTATTCCTTCTCTGTGACTCGTTCTCCACATTCAAGACTGTGAAGGAGAAGCTGTAGATAAGAATATCTGCGAACAGTGTTTTAGTGTCTCCCACACAGCAGTCTGGAACTGCCTCTCCCTGTTTTGCTGAAGGTTCATGGATTTCCCAAATCAGTAGGAGTTCACTGATTTATATGCAGGCAAGGTTGTGTTACTACGTTGGTTATTCTTGTGGTTTTTCCTGGCTACTGTTAATTAGCCTGGCAGATCTTCCAGTGTTGCTTACATGCAGTAGTAGATGAATATAACTACTTGTATTGAGTTGTTATAACATTCTCTTTTTTTTTTTTTCTTTTCTTTATCCTCCTAAAAAGGATAAAAGACACTTTGAAAACTTGTGTCTAAGCAATGAAGGAGATCCAGTCTGTGACCTGGTACTCAAATGATGTCTCTAGTGTGGTTAGTGGTGCTGTCTCCTGCATTTGGACTATCCCACAGCCCCTTGTCACTTCATGCAGTTCCTCTGGGATGTTCAGGTTAAAAACTATCACTCCCCTGCTACCACTTTCCTGTTACCCTCTGAAAGACTTGCCCTTTCTCTCCACTGTAATCTCAGCCTCTCTCTCTGACATCTCTTCAGGACCCAGATCTGGATAAAGCAAAACTCTTTCCCTCTCAAGCCCTCACCCTTTCCCATGTGTGCATTTTTTGTCCCAGTTACTGTAGGCAGTCTCACCCTCCCACCTCTTCTTCAACCTTGTGAATAAAAGAGGCGGCCAGGCTGCAGCTGACTTAGAGGTATGGTGATGCTTGGGCCCACGTCTTGTCTCCCCAGGCTGCCGGCAGCATGGAGAGCCCTGACTGCCCTGTGGACCTCCGTGCAGGCTGCGAGCCTGGCTGCAGAACGTATCCTCTCCTCTGAGCAGAAGCTGGGATGCTGTATGCTCTCGGGAGGTGGCAGCACAGCCAGACGTGATCAGCATCTGCAGCTTGGTGCCCAGAACTGCAAAGGGGTGGCAGGGAAGCCGTGGGGTTGGTGTTGGTTTCCTTCTGTGGCGGAGCTCCTTAGTTGGGGGTGAGGATTAAGACGGGGAGCATGGGGGTGTTGATGTGTAGGAGGGATAGCTTCAAACCTTTTCTTGAGCGGAATGGAATCTGCCCAACACCTTCACTGTAATGCACTGGGATCTGTCTACCCCAAATACATTTCTTTGTATTGGTTGCAATTGTCAGGTGTGGTGTGGGGATGGGATGCCTACTGTGGGGACAGTGGCATTTGTTGAGCCTACAGCCACACCCCCAGCTGCTTTATTTCATATGTGGGGAAAGACTGTCTGCAGGAGATTGGGCACAGTCATTAAGTATCATGTTTTTCACAAGCACCTATTTACCTGCAGGCTGTCACGATGGCTGTATGTTATTTTATCTGCAAGTTTTCAAGCAGCTTTAGGTAAAATGACACAAGAAAGGAAGAGCAACAATTAGTCACTATCCCATTACAACCGGCTCCTCTCTTAGAATCCTACCTGGTTTTAGACAGATAAGATTGGGGGCCGGAGGCTCCATTTCTCTCCTGATGTTTTAGTAATTGATTGCAAAGCCAGCGGTACTCTATGGGGTATAACGTGACCATCATCTGGAAAACATGCACAGAGGCAGGGGGTTTGGCTTTCTGCAGAAACCAAGCAGAGTCTGGTCCAAAAATCTATGGGATATATTGCTCAATCTACCTCCCTGGCTCTGTTCTTTGAATTCAGCTTTCCTGTGACAAGCAGGCTGAATCAGCTGGCGATGCTGCAGAGCCTTGGTGGGAGGTTGCTTGTTTATTTCGTGAACTTTGAGTTTTATGGCAACACAGAAAGACAGTAGGTTCGGTTTTTCCCCAACAGTCATTTGTGTGTGCTCTCTGTAGGTTTGGGCATCCCAAAACCAAAGAGTGCTAGAAATCCCAACATAGTCAATTCAACTGGTTTTAGTGGCATCAGCAAATGGAGGGCAGCCAGCCAGCCCTATGGTTCTTTAAAAAGTAATAAAATGCACTTGAGTTTCACTCCTTGGCTTGCAACCATTGAACAGGAACTAATCTCACATACCAGGTAATTCCTGCTTGACACTGCTTAGGGCATCACTGAAACACTACCTTAGGCAGGCTGCACCGAAAGGGTGAAGCACAGAAAGGCAACAGAAAACCTTGAGGTTTGTAAGCACTTAGAAAGGGGCCACCTCCCTTTTTTCCTCACTCTGCTCCTGGCAGTCTTGGGAGGCACATCCCTACTTTCATGACTTTACAGTAAAGGGAAGTTGTTACTCTGAAGAGTGTTTGAAAGTGCTGTGGTTCTCTCTTTCAGAACAGTTTCATTTTTGAGAGTGACAGATCCTGTGGCACTGGTGTGCGCGCTGAGGATGAGTCAGGTTTGTGATAACAGAGGATGCACTGCTTGTCTCATCTGTGAGGCCGGGAAGCAAAATGCAAAAGGCTCAGTCAGCAAGAACTGGAAAGCAAAGCAGTCTTTCCTGTGTGCATTTTCCTTCTGACTCAGTTCTGGGGAATCCTCCCGCTGCCATGTGCATCCCTCTGTTCGTGTGCCTTGGAGGGACGAGTTTTGTCAGTGCCACCACCACCAGGCCTTCTGCCCAGTCCCCATATGGATGCAGCTGCAGAGAGCCAGGGCCACAAGCAGCTGCCCCTCCACTAGCAGTTCCACAGCAGCCCAGACAGGCACACACACACTCAAAGGGTGTATGTGTGTCTGGGGGGAATAATTTGGGAGAAAAATCCCACGTAGGAAAATGTTGGTAACTGCAGAAATGAATGAATATAATGGAGAAGGGCAAAGACCAAAATGAAAGGCCCTGGTTTTGGAAGGTATCTGCACTGGTCACCAGGTTGTTGGTACCTTGCCTGTTGGAAGTTTCTGACAACTGGGAGAGGAAGTTTATCCCATTTTAACTGGGACTAGCTGTACTCAGAACAGCTGTCTTGTTTCACCTAGTCTGTCCGTCCCCATGCCTTGTCAGTTTGGCGCTCTCCTGTTTTTCCCTTGCATGTCCTGGTGATTTGAAAAATGATCCATTCTTCAAAGCATCCCTGGTAATTTGGACCACAGTGCTATAATTCTTTTGAGGCTGATGCTTTTTGAAGCTGAAGCCTTCCTTTCTGCAGCAGCTACTGACACCTCTCTATAACATATAGCCCTAGAAGGGGAAAACAGGTGTGAGGGGCGGCATTCTTCCTAGGAGGCAAGAGATTAGAGGTGGCACTAAACTCAAGAGAAAGCAGATTGTTTAATATACAGTAAAGAGGGTAGCTCAGACCCTTTTATGAAGTGCAGGACTATTAAGAAATACCCTCACTAACCTCACTTTGCAAAGCTCACTGGAAATCTCTTAACTCATTTCCCATCGTTGGTATTATGTATCTGCACACACAGATGAGTAAATATCAACTAAATAAGCATGCAGACTTATGTTCTATTCTGCACCATGTTTATCTTTTTTTTTTTTTCCTGAAAACACCAGCACCTTTTTAGCAAGATTTAATTCAAGATCTGCATTGCTTTTTTTTGTTTTTTGGTTTTTTTTTTTTCTGCCAGATACAGAAGATAAATCCTCCCCATACAATTGCTGGCTGCATGGCTTTTACCCATTGGCAACCATCTCCCCATGGTGACATCGGCTGAGGTGGGAAGACTATCATTTTATATTTGCAGCAGTCATTTAAAGTGAAAATGACTGCTAACATTTCTTTGGTATGCATATGCTCTAGTGTATATGTTTGTTCTGCCCTGGATTCCTACTGAGCAATGTCCTACTGGGGACATTACCATACAGATTTAGGGTTAAAATGAATGTTTATATTAAAGAAAATCTTGAAAACTCTGCTTAAGAAGAGTTTTTTTCTTGAAGGTGAAAAATCAATTTTTTCAAGCAGCCACCTCCCATTTTCAAGGCACTCCTTTGCAGTGGCCTTCACACTACAGTCCTGAATAAGGAACACCAGGGTGCAAAACCTGAACCTATGCAGCTTATTTTTATTTTAATGAGATGCATCATAACTGAGCAGCATCTGGGGAAAGGGGCAGTTAAGTGAAATGGAAGCTTCCTGTGTGGATAAGCAGGGGTGCTAAAGAGTGTGTAAATGAGAGAGGGCATTTTTCTTTTCAACTGTACCTTGACTGTGTGTACTTTAAGGCTCAGCCCAGCCCTGCAAACATTTAGGTTTGTGTTTAAATCAAGGCACAATTGTCACAGGTCTTTCAAATATGAATCCCATTGAAAATTATTCCAAAACATCCAATGGCAGCATTATCTTGTTCTTGCTGCAAGCCCCTACTTTAGTTTAAAGCTTATTTGGATACTACAAGGCATCCCATCCCAGTGGGTATTAGGATCTCGGGTAAGAGCTCTATGCATACAGCAAGATGGATACAATAGAGCCAACCTGAATAGTGCTGTTTGGCCTAAACGCTTATGATAGCAGTATAGATATTGCTTGCCTGTATGTATATAAAATACCCTTTCTGTGCTTCTACTGCCTCCTCCTTCCTGCATCCATGCAGCAACACAGTGTAGAAATTGATTTTAAAACGTTGACTCTGTAGAGAGATGGCACTTCTACAAGGACCTGCAAAGCTGGGTGACGTTCCAATACCTGCTGCTGTCCTGATGTGGAGTATCTTTCCCTTGGCTTCTGTTATCTCGAATACTACTACTGACTTTCTCAGAAAAGTACTCTGAGCGGCACTGATGGAAAGAGGAAGTTCCCAGTGCTAGCTGCCACGCCTGTTGTCTCCATTTTTGCAACAGAAAAGGCAGGATTGGGCAGCTCTAGCAACACCAGGAAATCCCATGTTAATTATAACTATTGGCCTAATTTGCATCCTAGAAGAGTAGTCTGGACAAGGTGAGTTCTGACTCTACCAATTCGATATTCTGTTTAAAATAAAAACTAGACTGCTAGTGAACAAAAGGGCTACAGTAGTAATACCAACGACCTCACCTCATTCTGCACTTGCTGGAAACCAATTACGATGGAAAAAAAACAAGCTTGAAGATTATTAAGGGCTAAAACCCTTCGCACGAGGGCAGAAAGACAAATCCCAAGTGATTTTAGTGAAGTGCTGCTGTACAGCAGTCACAACTCGAGTCTGCCTAGCAGCTTTCGGGGTCTGGGATTGTACTTAGCAGTGCTCCTTCAACCAGAGAGCCAAACGCTCTGTTGTGCGGGCCACCTCACTTGGCTGCGTGCCTGCGACTCAGCGTTCGAGAGGGGAGAAGCCCCCACTGCAGGAACAAGAGCGAAGCAGGGCTGGTGCCCACACAAGCACCTCTCACCTGCCCCATGTTCCCGCTCCTTCCACGCCGCTCGAGCCTCGCCCCGCTCCAGCGCCGCCTCCCGGCACCACTCGCCCCCCTGCCGCCGGGGCCCCGCGCCTCTCGCCACCTTGCTCGGCCCCTGCTGAAGCCGGGAGCTGCCCTGAGGCGAGATGAAGCCTGGAAGCGGTGGCCCGGCTCGGGCAGCGGGCTCTACCAGGGAGGGGCTACAGCTGGGCCAGG
>JAAGNO010011215.1:14095-39166 GCA_033439905.1 Ceryle rudis
CAGTGAGGGCTAATTGAGTGTTACAGCTCAAGGTCTTTGTTGGACCAGTTTTCATTTGATCTTTAACTTGAGTTTTACCATGTAGAAAAGGAGTTGATTAAAAATTTGGCCTTGTCGAGGTGTTGTGTGAATTTCTCATTCAGCAGCTCAGTGATAGGAGGCACCAGATAAGGGGGAGGCTGTGCTGGTGCAGTCGGTGTCTTGTCTGCTATTCCTCGGCCAGTCAGCACTTGTAGCAACAGTTTGTGTTTTGGATTCTACTTTACTAATAATCTTAAGAGCAGTATTTTTGGTTTGGAAACAACTGTTTGTTGAATTTATTTATTTTTAAGATACCTTCTCAATTTGTTGTCAGTCAATTTTGGTAAAGTTTTGTTTGCCTTGCTGCAATTTTAATCTTGGTGTCCCGTGTGGCTGCCGAGCTGTTTGTTCCAGGAAAATAGTGATCTGTGCCTTGAGGAACCATTCTGCTACGTTTAAACTTTGCCTGAATGCTCATGAGACCGTATTGTCTGACTAGAAGTCTGCCTTTGTAGCTTGAATTTCCCCCAACTCTGTTTTTTCTTTGAGTTGTAGAGGTTAAACTAACGTTGCAGTCTCACTTAGAGAAATGAAGAGCAGCAAAGCTTCCTGTGCCCCATGATATACTGGATTCTACTGGGAAACAGAGCATTGACTCTACACATCTTACTCAGACCTGTAGATTTGTTAGTGGAGTTTTTGTTTTGATTCCCCCCCCCCGGTTCATCTCTATCATTATAATTTTTAACAACACTCTGCTGAATGTTTATGTGGCTTTTTAAATAAGAAAATTAGTGGGTTGAGTAGTCGAGTCTTGTTAAGCTAGTATTTTATTCACAGTATCCAACATGACACAGTTGTGTGGGGAGTTTGCCTGAAGTAATTTAATAGACATCAGGGAAACACCCTTCTGCAGTACAGCAGATTCCCTCCATCGGATGCTGTTGTCAGTCCTCCTAACTCCTACTTACCTGATCACCTTGGAGAAGAGGCCCCTCTACTCCCACCAAAGCAATGCAGAACCAAATCTCACTTTCCTGAGTGACCTAAAGCAGCCTCCAACTTATAGCTGCACTTGGAAATGGGCAGTCGCAGGATTGAACACGAAACACTGAATGAATGGCACAGAAGCAGCACTGGTCGCTCTGGGTTATGGCACTGGGAGCTTTGGGGTGTTGAGGAGTTAAATGTAGGAAGTGCCTTACTTTTGCCCCCCAGTTAAATGTGCTCTTTGGTTACTACTTAGTACTCTTTGGTTACTACTTAGCCGTGCGTTGAGGTAGCCTTGTGTTACTGGGTAGTTTCAGGTAACATTTAAACATCTCTTCTGTTATATACTGTATTATAAAAGCTGGTTCTGTGTGAAGGGAAACAAGAGATGTTTTCTCTCTAGTTGGTATACCTTAGGAATCTGTAGGCTATTCCAAGGGTTTTTTTTTTTTATGAAGCAAAATGGGGAAATACATGGGGCTGTTAAAAGCTGGGAACATTGCTGAGGTTTTACCGTGGAAAGGATCTTTGTGAGGTGGGAGATGTATAACCAGTTTAAATATGTCTGCGAGAGGGACTGAAAGAGTTGAGCTTTGCCTGAATTCAGCCGTATAATGTGAAAAAAAAAATCCACCTGTATTTATATCTGATGTCTTCCAATTTTTTCTCTCTCCACATCTGTTGTAGTTCCTTCAGAAACAGGTAACTTTTTTTTGGCAGTCACTCTTATGTCTCTGCATCTTGCCTTTCATAATGCTTTTGTTACCATAATATATAACGGAAACTTACTATCTTTGCTCGCACATTGATGGCTCTATAAAACATGCATGCGTAACTTCGCAGAATCATTTAGAGGATCTCGCGGTTAGTTGGTGCCTTCTGCTCTCACCCTTGATTTTTATTTTTATTTTTTTTTACCTTTTCTGAACAGCTAAAAGCTCCACGATTTGAAATTTTGCATCAGCACGTAGGTAGTAGAGTGATACAGCAACTCTGCTGCAGAAGGGTTTACGAGTAATGCCAGAACATGCCTGCTTTTAGTGACGAGCTAAAATATGACCTCATTTGAAAGCGTTACCCTCCGGCTGTGTGGGCGCTGCCACAGCTTTGGGTGGCACGGGGACATCTCGCCGGGTGACGGTGATGTGCCTCGGCAGGTGTCTGTCTTTCATTGGGCTTTCTATTCTTATTTTACTGATTCTTTTGTATTTGAAATGAATGTTTAGCTAAGAAACTCCTTTTATTTTTCATACACCTTCTGTAACGTTCTGTTTCCTATGAGCTTATTAACAATGCTTAATTGCTTACCCATAGTTCCTTTGGTCTTTGTCTACGAGTTGAGCGAGCATTTCATGATAGTGCTGAATCTTTGTAGGCAGACCAAGCCCAGTTAACTTTTACGACAGCTCATACCAATATATGTGCAGAACTTCCCTGTGAAATGGGGTGAAACAGGAATAATAAGCTATGTCAGCAGTCTCTCCTTAAAAAAAAATCTTCAGTGATTGTTTAAAAACTGTAACATTGGTGGCCAGCTTCGTATGTTGTGAATTCTTTTCATGATGGCTTTAAAGTTCATTTCTTTTTTTTCCTTAGTAAGATTTCAGGTCTTGCCAGAAGTTAATTTAAGCCACATTCTTCCATATCTGGCACTGCCTGGTGGTTTCATCTCGTCCTTTCTAAAAGTCTGAAATGTTTGCTCTTTATTTTATCAGTAGAATGATAATAGAAAATTCTAGATTGAAGACTTTAGGCTTATTTCTTTATAAGCTTGTAACAAGCTTATTTCATTTTTTAAAGTTCATTCTGTTTAAGTATGGCAGCTCTGAGATCTAGTTGCTTACAAATAGAAAAGCTTGGCTTCCTTAGTGAATGGCTTTGTACATTTATTTTTTTTACAGCACTAATATTCTAGTATTATTCCTCGAGTCTGGCTTGAATGAAACGTGAACAAGTGAAAACAAAAGCTTGCAGTCTTGATTTTATTTTTATAAATATATGGTTCTATATTTTTTTATAAACAACAGCAGACCCTCAGTGCTTATTTATTTTCATTGGGGGTTGAGAACAAGAGGTAGAGAATTCCTGAATCTTGCTGAATGATTTGGGTAAACCGCTGCTTGAAAAAGCTCTCGCAGGAAAGAAGAAAGTCCTCTCCGGTCGTGTCGCGGTGAACGGGTGCACCAAGCTAATGGATAATTGAGTTACGCTGCCGAGGGAGTAAAAGTGTGCGCGTGCACGTTGGGGAGTTGTGGAAATAGAAGAAACTCAGATATTTGAAGGGAAACTTGGGTTTTGGCCATTTAGGGAACGGGCTTGGGTTGCATTTGTACTTTTTTGATATTTGCGTAGCGTTGTTAGCGTGGAGTTGGGGGGTCTGTTTGGAAAAGCTGTTACACAAGGCGTGGGGTTTTCTTGAGGAATGGGGATCCTCAGGTAGTCTCTTTTTTTTTTTTCTTTTTTTCTTCAAAAGCATACATGTAATTTGTGTAAAATACTTCAAAATAACTGAAAGTAACTAGTTGTCTTCTCTGATACCTAAGAAGTTAGTCTGTGCTTTCATAGTTATCCGAAATCCAAAGCAGGCACCTTTCTACTGTAGTCAGACTGAATGCAGCAGCTACAGGAGAAGGTGAAAGGTGTTTAACGTGCCTGTGATTCAGCAGCACTTGGTTGTGCCTCAGATAAACTAGCCTGTACATCTTCCTGTACTTAACCAAATTGATTTCACCCCCGTCCCTCCCCGCTGCGTTGTAGATGCTTTTACCGACTCGGCCATCAGTGCTAAAGTGAATGGTGAACACAAGGAGAAGGATCTTGAACCATGGGATGGAGGAGAGACCACCGCTACTGAGGAGCTTGAGGCACTAGAGACAGATGTTGTAAGTAATGCTTTTTTATCATCTCTGACAGTCTGTAGAAAATACGTTTATTTCTCTGCACATGCTTTGAAACAATTCCTTAGTTTTAATCTAGCAACAAACTTTTGACTGAAATTACTGGCCTCCACTACACGGGTGCACGTTCAGTCTTTGCTCACGGCTGCCACGGTGCTTTTTTACAATTGGAATAAGAATAGCCAGATTTCAAATGCCACTTTTGGCAAATATTGACAAATGGCAGCTGCTGTGGTAAGGGACGTGTTCGACTCATGGGCTGGCTGAAAGTCCTTCAATTAAGGACTCCAAATTCAGCAGTACACCAAAGTGATTTATATTTAATCAGAGAATTCCTGTCTGACTATCATTGCATTTAGAAATGATGGCAAAATTGTGCTTAGCTAACTGTCTCTGAGCTGAGATGAAGGGAATTGATGGAAGTCTGACCCGTGACTTAATAAGCACTGATAGAATCTCAGTAGATTATGAATCGTTAGATGATGAGTACGCTCTCAAATGACGTTTCTTTATCTATCACAGCGGTCAGCTTTTACTCAGCCGTGCATTCTTTTCACTAAGATATTCAGACTGCAATATGTTAAAGAAAGAATATCTCTGATGAGAAGAGAATCCAGTCACATTACTGTGGAGCATATTACCTTTGTCCGGATGGAAGAGTTACCCTGTCAATTTTAGGGTACATATTGTACAGTTGAGATTTAGTAGAATCCTTTCTACTGTGGGCACTTGCGTAAAACATTCCACACATTTATCGTTGTGCTCGAGAGCTGTAATAGTAATTTGTCTAAAGTGGGGAAGTTGTGCAGATCAACGGGGATCTGCTGCCTGTGGGGTGTGTCTCAGATAACCTCCTAAACCCAACACAAATTCACCCAACAAGCAAGCAAACAAAAAAAGACTTTCAAAGGTAAAATCTGGGCATCTGATGACCCAAGTTCCCCGAAATAAAGTGTGGCTTTAGTACCTTTGGTATCTGGCCAGTGAATTCACAGGCCCAGGAAAAAGGGCAAAAGGTTTAACTTCTGCCATCAGCCCTTAATTTTAAGGGAATGTATTTCCAGTGTCATTTTGAAAAACAAACATCATTTTCTTCTAGTCTAATGGATGGGATCCCAATGACATGTTTCGTTACAATGAAGAAAATTATGGTGTAGTATCAACTTATGACAGCAGTTTATCTTCTTATACGTAAGTTCCAAAATATTTTGTTATTAGATTTGTATTTAATGTTCTCCTTGGTTTGACAAACTTTATATTCTGAAGATCATTTTAACGTGCTTTCTAAAGTTGTGGAAGGGAGTAACTGTAAAAGCCATGAATGAATAGTGCTTAAGAAACCTTGCCAGTGTTCTGTGAATAGTTAGATGTAGTAATCTTTATATATTCCCTTAAATGGCTACAGTTCTTTCCCATTGCAACATTTTCTGAGTTTAGGCATGCAATAATGCTTGGTTTTTACAAAAACATCCACAAACAGGGTGGAAAATACCAAATTGGGGAAACTGTCTTTGCGTAGCTGCTGTATCTGTAGTTTGTGTTAAACCCAGCGGTTAACAAACCTGTGTTTGTCTAAATCCTGATTTTATTGAGACAGTTCATCTGGTAGGTATTGGAATATTGCAAAGTTGCTGATAATTAAGGGGCGTGTGGGGTGTGTGCTGTGCATAACTTGTTTAGCAGACTTGTCCAGATCGAAACTGAAGTTTTAGTTACAATATAGTAACAACTCAAATCTAGAAGTAGTAGAAAGCCTGCTCTGGCTCCTTTGGCAGTGTGGACCTGTTCCCAATAGTCTGCACTATAATGTTAACTGCAACTGCAAAACAAATCCATTCCAGATGTTCAGCAGCCATTGTGAAATGTCTTTAACGTTTTCCCACTCTTTTAACCCCCAAAGCATAAACTCCTTTTTGAACGTCAAGGAATTGCAGTGAATATTTTGATTTTTTTTTGTGTGTGTGTGTGTAGAATCAGAGAGCTTGTCTACGGGTCTCTGGTTCAACAATTTTATTTGTACTGTTTTGTGAAAATAGACCTGTAACGTGGTGATAATCAAAGTGTCTTAATCGGCTTACGTTTGAATCCTGGGGAAGCTGTTCTTTCGTATACTTCACTGCTCTAAGTACTTTTTGTACTTTTGAACCCTCGTCTTCCATCTTTCTGCTTTATGGATATTAATGGAAACAGATTAAACCCGTGAAGGTGGCTTTAAATTGCCAGAGACCAGTTCCATTGTTTCCAAGTCAAGCGACTTGCTTTGCCTATCGGGCTGCTAAACTGGGAAATTCTCTTCCAGTTTCTCCCAACTAGGGGATGAGCAGCAGCGTAGCTAAATGCTTCTGTGTGCAACTAAAGGATTTATTGTTGGATTGTTTTCTCTTGTCAGGCTGTGTAAAGGTACAAGGTTGTGTTGTAGCAAGTGTGCTGCGTTAGTAGGTTGAGCAGCTGCTCTACCCGCTGCTCTCATGGCCGGGGTTCTGAGCACCGTCATCTCGCCCATCTCCTTTGTTTCATCTTGAAGGGAAAATGTATAAATCGTTCTTTTGCTTGTTTAGGTTGCCATCAGTGCTACTATGTACAGTCCTTTGGGTTTTTTTTTTTCAGTCACTTGAAATAAATGAAGATGTTTTGGGTGTTCCCCTCGCTTGTGTGTATACTTAATTTAGGGTAAGCAGGGCCCGCAACTTCAGGTTTGTATCCGTTGTGTTCACGTGTGTCTTACTTGAGCCAAAGCTTTATGCTCGAGGGGAAGGTTTTTTTCTTTACTCTTCTTGCATTTATCATTGATAAAACCAGTAGGTGCCTCAACTGGGCAAAACTGGGGCATAACTTATGATGCAGTAGCTGAGTGCTGGCTTGGAATTTGGCAAAGCCACTTTGTTTCCCAGCTCTGCCACCAACACTCGAGTTATCCTGCGTATATTGTTCCATACATGGCTCGTATCTCCACCTACTTTCTTTGTTGTTCATTTTTCTGTTACTCAAACTGTGTGCAGTAGCAATTATACAATGCCCAGCGTAGCACGGCCCAAGCCCCAGCCCTGCTCCGTATTTTTGTGTATTTTATTCGGAACTAAGGTCGGATGAAACAACTTTTGGAACTCAAAACTAGAATCGGGGACAAACCACAAAATTGCTTTATACAACCTGATGCTTTCACAAAAATTAGAACAGGTAAACACCAAAACTGTGTGTGGATAGAAGGAAGAGCCAGGTATGATGTTCATCTCTGGTTATCTCCTTCAGTATTCCATTGCTTGTGTATCCAGTCCTTACTTGGTGGCTTTCCTGAGGGAGCTACGTGTGCTTTTTGCAGTATGCTTATTACCTAATATAGAAACACAGAATGGATGGTTTTGAGGTCCTAGGACATGGCAAATGAGTCATGGGTTTCTGGTCCCATGCTCTAATGTATTGCATTCATCTTTTCTGCAGTTATTCATAACAGGAAGAGCTGAAATTCTATGGCTGGAATTATCAAAGGATTAAGCATGTAACTCTTTAATTTCAGTGGGATTGGGGCCTCCCGTGTCTGTTGGAAACGTGGAAATAGCTACAGAAATTTAAATTTGGTCTCTTAATGGTAGGTTTCTACCTAAACAACAGACTGAGGCTTTTTATTACTAACGTGCTCAACCGTGTTAAAAAGTTGGAGCCTTTGCATTGTTTTAGGGACTGGGGATTTTGCAAGTCCTATGGAAAAGCTCAGCACCGTGACCTCATCTCTCGAGGCAGGTAAACGACTCTGAAATAATATCAAACCAGTCCAGGAATATGGATGTACTAAAAAAAGTCAGCAAGTCTACTGGCTTAAAAGCAAGGTTGTTTGATTTTACTCTTGACTTGGTTAGAATTAACGCCATGTAATTTCTTTGTAGCTCATTTTTGTGCTTTTGAATGCACTGCAGAGATTGATTTATTTCTTCTTTTTTTTTTTTTCTTTTTCCCCCCAATTGTCTTTTAGGGTGCCATTAGAAAGAGATAATTCAGAAGAGTTTTTAAAACGGGAAGCCAGAGCAACTCAATTAGCAGAGGAAATTGAATCAAGTGCCCAATACAAAGCTCGGGTTGCCTTGGAAAATGATGAAAGAACAGAAGAAGAAAAATATACTGCTGTTCAGAGAAATGCTAATGAACGAGAAGGACACGGTGTGAACACTAGGTACTTCAATACGCTATGAATGCTATTTTTTATTTAAATGTTCTATGTATTTTGGTACAGTAGCAATTTACTCCTGGAAACGGGGCTTTTTCAGCAGGGCTGATGAGGTTAGGAGCCTTGTGTAAACAGTCATGTGCTGGTTTTGGCTCTCGTGCTGACTTGTACACCTCTGCCTGGCCCTGTATTATCTCTGTAGTGAAACAGGCTTTCCCCTTCTGGTATGTCACCCTGGTGAAGTCGTACCCAATTCCAGGAAAGGGCAGTGGTTTTGGTACGTTGTGGAGAATTTGAGGCATTAGTACTGAATCGTTTGGTGTCTGTGGGCTCCTAGAAAGTGGGACTGTGTGGTCAGTATCGAAAGCCAATTCAGGAGGTGAATGTTAGGTCAACATCTGCATTAATGTTTAGAATTTCCCTTTAGCTTGACTTGAGAAGGATAGAAAATATCAGCAGAGCACTTTTATCGGGTACTTTCCATTGTTACTGATAGAAATTTGCTGTGTTTCAGAGAAAATAAATACATTCCACCTGGACAGAGGAATAGAGATGTCCTGTCCTGGGGAAGTGGAAGACAAAACTCACCAAGGATGGGCCAGTCTGGATCAGGCCCACCAATTTCAAGGTCTGGATCCCACACTTCGGAATTCAGTCCGAACTCTGGAGCAGATCAGAGAGTAGTTAACGGAGGCAAGTATCTGAAGTCTAAACAAATGTACCTTATACAACTGCAGTTAATGATGTAACTACCTTGAAACTGCATATGCTGTGGTCTTAGGATATGTATTCCATAGGCGAGGTGAGCGTTCATCATTTAACACAGAGGTGGTGATTTGGATTTCACTTACTCGACGGAAGGCGCATTTGACTGCGCTGTGCGTAGCTTTGCGGAGCAGAAACGTCACTTGTTTTCCTTCTCAGACACCTTTGTCTTAGATGATGGTGCAGTATGTGGTTTTAAAGATTAAAAATTGCTTTCTGTATTAGTGCTGCTAAGCTCTGGAGGAGTAGCAATGCTGACACCTAGTGAAAGGGAGCCAAGGAAGCATCACTCTTCCTTTCTGGTGCACGGATCAATTCTGTTTCCCATGAAAAAGAACAAAGCAACTCGCTGACATTACGATGATGTAGAGAGGGGAGAAAAATCATTGTTGGGAAAGTAAGAGAAGCCTTAGGGGAAAAGGAGTCAAAAAGCCCACTCTCCAAATAGCTATTTGAGTACTTTCTGCTATACACATGGGTGATATTTATAAGCAGCCACCACTAGGCTCTCTGTGGCAGGAATTGGTGCTTCATAAACCAAACACCATTTTTTGAGATGGATTTCAGCAGTAGCCTGTCCTTGAGGCATTATTTTTATAAGTTAAAAATGCTATTCTATGAGATTGCTGTGAATAAATGAAAACTGTGTAATACTCAAGTGCCTCTATCTGGAGGGAAGTCTGCGAAACACCTAAAGGTAAGTGAGACTTCCTTTTTAAATACAGAGTCGGCTGTATAAAGGATGGACAACCGAGTCTTGCCCAAACAGTGCTAACCTCGAAATTTGTCCGTAGTAGTTGTGGTTTCTGTCATCCTATTACTCTGCCGAGTGAGCATCATAAACCTGAAATACTCAGAATGGCTTCTGAATTCCATTTCTTTATTACGGAAACAATGAACCCCATATCCGAGCTTTAAAAAAAGAAAAAAAAAGACATTAATACTTCAGATAACTGATCGAGGCATAACTGTCAGGACTCAGACACTGAACACCGCTGTTTTTTGTAAAGATGCAGTTCCTAGACTTGATATTGCTCATCATTTGGTTTGAAAGTAGCCGTTTGTGTAGTCGATAGTCTATGTGAAAGCGCTGTTTGAGAACCTCTGGTAGCTACTGAAGGAGCTTGTCGAGAGTGATGCGTACTGTAGAACATATATATGATAGGCTAACAGATCAAACTTTACTGTCTATTCCTTAGTAGTATTTGTAGATCCTAATTAACCCTTTGGGGAGTTTGTGGCCTTCAGATGTTAAATTTGACCTGAAGCGGAGGAAATAACCTTGCAGAGACTTTATTTTCTTGGTTGCAGAAATCAGCTAATCTATCCCCAAAGGGTTAAACATGAAAAATCATTTTGTCATATTTTACTTTTTTTTTTCTGTTGACCTTTTTCCCCATAATTTTTCTTTAGTTTTTATACTTTCCTTCATATCATTTGTTCTGTCAGGTGTTCCCTGGCCATCGCCTTGCCCATCTCCTTCCTCTCGCCCACCTTCTCGCTACCAGTCAGGTCCCAACTCTCTTCCACCTCGGGCAGCCACCCCTACACGGCCGCCCTCCAGGCCCCCCTCGCGGCCCTCCAGGCCCCCGTCTCACCCCTCTGCTCATGGTTCTCCAGCTCCTGTCTCTACTATGCCTAAACGCATGTCTTCAGAAGGTACAATACCACGATTTGTTCATGTTTTTGTTTGTCTTTGTTTAACTCCTTTGTGAGTTTAATTACAAAATTGTTTTTCCTCTTCATTACTTAACCTATAATTTGTGTTTAACTTTAGTTTACCAGACTATTTCTATTAACCTTTTTATTTGAAGAACTTTACAAAAACAAAATAAAGCTGTGAAATTTCCCAAGTTGGTATGAAATAAACTCAGCTTTGTAAACGCTGCTCAGTGTCTTAACTTAACCGACAGCAACATGCAGGACCTCATAACTTTAAAGGGTATTGTTAGGAATAGAGATTTAAATAAAATATTTAATACAGTTGTTCCACAAAAAGCAGTTTTGAATTCAAGTAAATCATTGAATTGCCTTTTGTAAAAAAAAAAATCACCAACAATAGTAATAAAAACCAGAGATGTGCACTGTGGAATGGGATAGGCTAAGCTGCTTCAAAAGGTGACATCTGTAGAAAACTTTAGATCTGTTGGCATTAAGGCAGAGGCAATAAGTCAGTAACGTGCAGAGAAAGGCCCAGCCAGGAGTCTTAACTGTACGCAGAAATAGCTGAACTAAATGCGTTTGTCCTCCGAGGGTAGAGTAAGGAACACATTTGAAAGGGTTTTTATTTCATTTACGTGCACTTTAAAAACCAGCCTGCACAACACGGTCTAGCAAGCCTGGAGAAATGCAACCTGGTTATGCTAAACTCACCGGGAACTTGAAGTCTCTGCTGCATTTGGCTCCGCTGGAGCCAGGGGAAGAGAGACCAGGCAGCCTGCTAATTGAATCAGTAACACTCTTCTGCAGCTTGCCTGATAAACGCTCGAGACGGTCCCTAACCGGCACCCGGACGATAGTCCACGCGTCCGTGTGACGTGCTGCTGTCACTTCTCAATGTCAGCTTTGTTTTTTTAATGTGGTTAAGAGACTTGGAGAATCCACGTGTAAATTTAGTGATGGCGGGGCACTTGCGATTGATTTGTCAGGCATGAGGTGAACTGCTGCTTACTGCAACACTTAATTTCTGCTGCTAGAAGGAGATTGCTGCAAAGTGTGTGTTCTTCAAAATACTCGCCTTGTGTATAATTTGAAGTGTGCTTTAGATTCGTGGTTAAAATAGAGGCTGACATTTCACAGAATCACAGAACACTAGGGGTTGGAAGGGACTTTGGAAGATCATTGAGTCCAACCCCCAGAAAGGCGGGGGGGCGGGGGGGGGGCTCAATGATGTAACCAGAAAGAGGTACTTGATATTTTAGAACTTTATCTGAAACCAGAAAGCCATTATCTGAACCTTTCTCTATTATTGACCTGCATTAGAAGTGAACTGTAATCAGCCAGGTTGCCTTCTGTTCATACACAGTTGTTCCTTTTGAAGTATCAACATTCGAGTCTGATCTTGTAAAGAAAATGTTTGTTAGGCTGTAGAAACCGTATTGCTGCTTAGACTTGAGCATTACTGTTCTGTGGCAGCTCTATAAGCTGTTCAGAATCGCTGTATTCACTTAGGACTGTCGCTTCTGGCGTTAAACATGCATGACTTGAACCTTGGGATAACAATAACTTGTTTAGTTGCAATTTTGCTGACTTGTAAATGAATTGTGACCTGCTGCAGGCAATTTAGCCTCGCTGCAGAATGCTCTGCTGCAATTCCCCAAGAGCATTGGTCAGCCAGTGGTGACTACTCCGTAAATAAATGTTTGGTATCGCTGACCACCTGACAGAAAGCGATGGAAACCGTTTCTTTTCTGGAAAATGTTTGATAGCCTGGAGCTCTGCTTATCCAGAGGGAGCTGGGCCACTAACCTTTTTGGCTTGTCTTGCAGTAAACAGGATTGGATACTTTGGATTCAAATATTTGAAATCCAGGACTTGAATACCTGTTTCGATTCTGATAAAGCTTCTAAATATCCATGAACGTGAGCTGTCATAGCTGTCAAGGTGCCGAGCGTGTTGGTAGTCTGGCTGGACCAATGGCTTGGCCTTTTTAGTCTCCTGGATCCCCGGTTCTAGTCGATGCCAGTGTAAATTCCTTGATTGTATTACTGCATTAGTGAGAGTTATTAGAGTAAATCCCGTTTTCAAACGGGATAGTATGTTTGGGTTCTCTTAGTGATGGACCTTAAGTACTTATTGTGTGGGGTTGTCTTCTTTTTCTCAGGGCCTCCACGGATGTCTCCTAAGGCACAACGGCACCCTCGAGGTCACAGAGTCTCTACTGGTAGGGGTACAATTTCAAGTGGCTTAGAATTTGTATCTCATAATGCACCAGGGGAAGCATCTACTACTGCAGTGGCACGAGGCAGCCCTTCAGGTGGGACGTGGTCATCAGTTGTCAGTGGGGGTAGGTAAAGCTTGGCTTATTGCAGATGGCTTGCCAGGGGGACTTTAGAGTGCAAATGCTAAGCAGAACACTGCCTTGCTAGACAATCCAGGCTCTCAATAAACACCGGTCTGCTAACTTAGCTTGCTTAGGTGACGTGGGAGAAGGAGCTTCCCCAGATGGCTTAGTAAAATAGTTGGTGAATCGGTCCTTCAAGTGCAGTATTGTCCTAATTGCAGAGGGGTCAAGTCAGATGCCGGGTAAAGAGAAAGGAAGGAATATTAGTTGTTGAAGGTAGTAATTTTCGGGAAAGTTACTGAAGGAGACAAGCCGAGTTAGGGCCGTCCCATTGCATCACTGAACTTGGTGAATGGCAGCGTAACTGGGCTGTGGTTTACAAGTGAAGGAGCTGTTTGGATAGGGGAAGGTTGGTGTTGGAAGAGGAGATGATATGATACTCAGGGCAAGCTGGATATACTTTTCCTCTTAAAATTACCCAGGTTTAAGTGGTCATTTTGTGTTTGTGCAAGTACTGCAGGAGCAGATATAGTCAGCGTCTCCTCTTTTGATTTTTGAATCGGTTAACATCTTTTTTTTTTTTCCATATTTGACTTCAAATTTAAAGCTCAGTCTTGTGACAGGCCCTAGTCTTGAGCTGTTGTAGTCGAGGTTGTGTTCTAGCGAGTTGTCAGCACCTGGGTGCTTTCTGGAGTCGAAGGGCGAGGGAGCAACAGTTTGAAGTCTGATACTTCTCAGCCGTGCTAGAATCCTAGAGGAGTGTGGCACTTTTCAGAAGGAAGGTATGAATTAGACCTCCCCCCTGCCCCAGACCTGTTGCCTTGTGGAAAGGATTGGAACTTCTGTTCTGGCATTATCTCCGATGCATTTTCCCTCCCCACCCCGCATTTTTTGTATGATTAACGTGGAAGTAGGACTGTTAAGTGACTTCATCTTCCTCCTCGCTCACTTGAAGTTAACATGTGATGTAAAGCAACTAATGAGCCACAGTGGGGTGAGCGGGAAGCAAGAGGTACTTCTCACTTAAATAATATCCAGCTGTCCTTGCTTCTTTAACACAGGGGCAAAAATAGACATCAAATCACCTTCTTTCAATAGGATAGGTTGGTTTTTTTCCATCTGGCAAAACCTCCAAAAGAGGATGCTGTAAAATAGATACGGGTCGGGTTTTTTTCAGCCCTTAAAAAAATGTTTTTACATCTGTTTATATGGAGACCTGACCACCTTTTCTGTTCTGCCCCAAACTCTGTTCATGTGAGCTCTTGTAGTTGTGCTACTGGGGGACTGGGGAGCATATTGCAGTTTCGTGGTGGGACTACAGGGCAGCAATTTATATTAGGGGGCAACCCGCAGAAAAATCACACCACTTATCTGAAATGCTGCCTTGTAAAGGGCTAGGAGATGTACCAGAAAGGTAAACAGGTTTTCAGTTACTATCTAGTGTTCCACTAAGTATTTTAAAGCATGTTTTTAGTCATTTTAAAAATAAGCAAACTGCCGAGCAGGCGAGGAAACTTATCCTATAACTGGTTTTCTCCTGTTTGTTTCTAGTTCCGAGATTATCCCCTAAAACACACAGGCCTAGGTCTCCAAGGCAGAGCAGCACTCCCACGGGACCAGCTCTGCCTTCTCCTCAGCCTGGTACTATTCCCTCTGAATCTGTTGCCATGCCTGTTCCAGCTGCCTCTCCTACCCCTGCCAGCCCTGCATCCAACAGAGCCGTTACCCCTTCCAGCGAAGGTGAGTTGCCCTCCTCAGCGTGCAAATGCTCCCTTCCCTAATGCCTCACGATGAACGTGCCCAGACGAGAGCAGAGCTGATTTCTAAGTGACAGGGAAACTTCTGATGCCTTTTAATTTTGCCGGGTAGCCAGTTCGCCTTTTCCTTTTTCTCTCCCCTTTAAGTTAAGGTTGGAGAGAGGCTTTTTGATAAGTCTGTAGGCTCAAGTTCTTCAAGGAGTATGGGCTTATAGGTGTTGGACTTAATTGAGGATTTATGGTTTTTTTCAGACTGAATTCCTGTCTCTAACTTAAAGAAGTATAGGCCACTGATTTCAAAGAATCTCTTAAATATAGCGAAAAGAAGGAAAACCAAACCAAACAATCCAAGAACACAGTCAAATTCCAGAGAACTCTCAAATCTCTGTAGCATTCCATATGGAAAGCTTGGACTATTGAAAAGAATTTGCTCTCAGTTTATAGTTATTTCAGCCTTGTTAAGGTTCTGTGTACGATGAGAGGGATGTGTTTGACTGGAACTTTGTCATTTGACTTCATTTGGTGGGGAAAAGGGCAGGGTAACACTCCAGGCTCTAACTAGGCACCAGAAGATGTATAACTGGAGGTTTTTTGTTCTGTAAGCTAAACCTGGTTAAATCTCTCTTCTGTTTCCATCTCGTCATCTCCTCTTGGTCAGTAGGAGTTGTGTATGAGAGAGTAACTTGGGCAATTCCTTTTCTAGCTAAAGATACAAGGCTTCAGGACCAGAGGCAAAATTCTGCAACTGGAAACAAGGAGAATATAAAGCCAAGTGAGACTTCTCCTAGTTTTCCTAAACCTGAAAACAAAGGTTTGTGTCAAAAGCTTTTCTATCTCCTTGAGTAGCGTAGGAATTCCAAGCACTGAGCCTGCTAGAGTGCCTGCTTTTGTTAGCATATTGAGGAAGACCTGGAGGTGGTCTGGCTTGGGTGTTCTACAGCAAAAATTTGGTCGTGCAGTTGTGAAGTGGCAGGCCTACAGTTTGAAATGGTGTTCTTGACTCATTTCATCAACACAAAGTGTAGAGCTGCTCGTGTGGATGGTGTGATTTTTCTTTTTACTTGTTTCTTCTTCTTTTATTTTTTTTTCCTTCAATTTTTTTTTTTTTCCCCTCCTGCTCACAAAGCTGGTTTTTAGCTCTCTTTGAATGAGTGTTTCTGCTTAGAGCTGTGCTCACAATACTTCTGAGCATCACGGTCAGCATCATTTTTTTATAACAGCACTTCTTCCTATTATGCCTCGAACTTGGCTTTCTCTCCAGCTCTGCCTCTTCATTCCATTCTCCAAAAAAAAAAAACCAAGATATCTTTCCATGTTGTTGAACTCAATCAGCATTTCCCCTTTAATTGCTGTGTCTTGAAACGCTGGCATGTTATGTTTTGAGAGTTTTCTTGGGTGCTGCTTCGTGTTCAGCTGAATTCTGCAATCCCTGAACCTCAGGGCTTCTCTTGGTGTGATGCTTTAGAACTAGGGATATGTCAGTTATGTAATGCTGTGGTTTCACAGAGTATTTTTGTGTGCTCGTACACGTAGCTGATAGAATTATACCAGATTACAGATGAAATTATATTGCCGTATCTCATTTTTAGATACGTCAACGTGACCAAATGTATAAAACTTGTATTAGAAATGCTTGGACAATGTTGGTCTTCTGTTTGACAGGTGTATCTCCAATTGTTTCAGAACATAGAAAACAGATTGATGATTTAAAGAAATTTAAGAATGACTTTAGGGTAAGTTTCTCTATACGTTAACTTAATGGTATCAGAGTTTTCACGCGCGTCCTAATTACCGAAATGAATGGAATACGTTGGATGTGTTAACAGGAAAACAGGTCCTTACTACTCATGCTTAATTTATGAAAATACCTATAAGAATTCGTGCTAGATATTATAAAATCAATGCTGACTCTTGCTAGTACAATTGCCTAATGCACATAAATGTGCATATTGACTCTACACTGAAAATAGTACTTGAAACCTGTTTGATCGTTAAGTGTAAATAATTATCACATTTGCGTTCCATACAAGAGCTGTTTCTGAAGTTAAATAAAGGGTTTGGCTGGGGAAAATTGAAGAATTCGTATTAGTTATTTCCTAGTTATAATGGTTTATTAAATCAGGTTAGCTTTTCAACTGTTAAATCGCACAGGGGCTTGAGTCCAGAGGGTTCTTAAGTTTTCCTGTCACTTCCCTAATCAACCTATAGGTCAGTTGAGTCGCTCAACAGCTTCTTTCACAGCGTAGGCTTAAAACATTGGCAATGTCCATAGATTTCTTTCCTAGTAGAAATGGAAATGTACGTTTCAAAAGGTCATTTCCAGATGATTGAGGCCTACGGGACTGTGTTTTACTCTGTGGATGCGATAGCATTAGATTGTCTCTCCCTAGTTCTGTGTAGCAATTTACTGAATATATTCTTTGGTTGTTTGGTTTTTATTTCAGTTACAGTCAAGTTCCTCCTCAGATGCAGTGGATCAGCTGCTAAACAAAACCCGAGAAGGTGAAAAATCAAGAGATGTAGTTAAAGAAAAGACAGAATCAACCCCAAAAGAATCTGTCATAGAAACTGGCAGTAATACTAACTCTAACGGTGGCAGTAGCAAACCTAATAGCCCAAGTATTTCTCCTTCAATAAGTAATAGTTCTGAGCAAAAACGAGGGCCTGAAGTAACTTCACAAGGTGTACAGACATCGGGGCCTGGAAGTAAGCAAGATAAAGAGGATAAAGAGGAGAAGAAAGATACTTCTGAGTGAGTAATTCCTCCTTTTAGAAGCAGCACATCTTTTATTAGCATTTAGCTGTTTGTGGAAAAAGCTGTTGGGAATGTGTAAATTATCTTGCCGTTCGTGTGGCCGATGGCCGTGCTCCCCGTTACACAACGGGTGAAGTGACCGTGCTGGAGGTCATCTCCTGAGTCAGTGGCACAACTGCCTATAGAACTCTGGCCCTGTTGATTCCTAATTCGTATCTAAATGCTTATTTAAATGCTTTCCTGCCTCGCGTGAGCTGGGTAATATCAACAGCAGGACTGGGGGGTTTTTTAATGGATAAATATAATAAGAGGGACTTTTTTGGAAGCCATGTGTTGTTTGACTTCCCAAAAACCTGACTGACAGATGGAAACGACGTGTTTTGCCTCTTTAAATTTTTAATTGTTAGGGAGCTCTGCAGATACGCTCGTAAAAAAAAAAAAAAAAAAATACCGCTGAACATCGTTGTTTGTTCTTTATGTTTAGGCAAGTTAGAAAATCAACGCTTAATCCTAATGCAAAAGAGTTCAACCCTCGATCTTTTGCTCAAGTAAGTTATTTGACGCTGTTTAACATTGCCTTTGAGTAGATCTTTATAAGCAGACCGTTTACTTGGAGGATAACCAAGCTAATCTTGCCTATGCATTGCTCAACTCTTGTTTGTAGCCGAAACCTTCTACTACACCAACTTCCCCTCGTCCGCAAGCTCAACCTAGCCCCTCCATGGTGGGTCATCAGCAGCCAACCCCAGTGTACACTCAGCCTGTTTGTTTTGCACCAAATATGATGTACCCGGTTCCAGTGAGTCCAGGCGTGCAGGTAAAGGGCAGCATATGCTGCCAACTTGTTAACGCTTTTCAGATGACTGTCAGCAAGTTGAGGAGACTTGGGAGATCTAAGTTAAAAGAGTGAAATGGTACAGCTTGTGTGACTCTTGTATATATGAGCACAATTACATTGTTGTTAAGTTGGAGCTATGTAAATACTGACTTCTCCCAGTGGTCCCTCAATCCTGATGTTCTAATAGTCTCAAACACTTGTAAATTCCAGCAGCTCTTACTCACGTTTACTGGTAGTCTGTGCAGACCTCCTCCCCAGTCCTCCAAGCACAGTCTCACTCTCTTTTGAGTTTTAAGGAACTGTTAATATGTCCCAGTACTTCTTGGTCATCGTAGGGGTTACTAGGATTTCAAATTTAACTCTTGTTTTAAAGCAGACTGATTTTTGTACATCACTTGAAGTAGCAGTAGTAGCACTGGGCGCTGCAAACCACACGGTCTTCGTTCTTTGTACAGACTTAATGGCAGCGATCCAAGCAAATACCACAGGTTAGGCAGAGTTCTCTAAACCATGTAACAGAACAGAGTAAAAACCATCAAAGTGAGTGGGGCCCCCACCGCGACACCCGCTCGCTTTTTCAAATATCATAATGTCAACTCCTCTTCTCTTTCAGCCTCTGTATCCTATTCCCATGACGCCCATGCCAGTGAACCAAGCCAAGACATATAGAGCAGGTAAAGGTGAGAATAATACTGCCTGTTTGGTTCTTAGTCTGCATGCAGCATGAATAAATTGCAAATGTTTGTGTATTTTCTGATCCGTATTGGTTTTGATTGATAGTTTCAGTGCTGGCTTTATTAAAGGGAAGTAGGTGGAGATACTAATGCACTTCTAGATAAACTAGTTTGAGTGGTGGGGAGTCGTTTGGTTTGGAATCTGATTTAAGAAAGGGGAAAACATCTCCGTTACTTGGAACATTAGGGTAAGCCGATTGTCTCCTGTATGCCATAAACGCTACCGGTTTGTTTAAAGGGAACTTTCTGCACTGGTTTTCTGGACTGGTTTACAGCAGAGCCCAGAGTAGTGCTATAACAAAGGGGTTTTTTTCAGTCAACAAGCAAGCCAGCTATTTCTTCAGAGAGAGTGTATTAGCGCTGCTCTTCTGGAAAGAACTTACTGCTGGTTCCAGTTTGTTCTTTTGCATTCCTTCTGCACCAGTAACCGAACAGCTGGACTGACAATACCATGGGTTTAACAAGTGCCGCCTGTGGCTACGGAGAGGAGAGCGTGTGGCGAGAGCCGCTCTCCTCCGCGCAGTGCAGCGAAGGGGCACAAAAAGGATGGTCTTGTTTTTATAGTCCCAGTTCAGATAATGCCCCGATTCTACACAGTGCGGGCTTTCTTGCAGTTTGATCCAGTGGTTCGTGGCGATGGGATCCAGTGCTGCAGCTCCAGTCACTGGAGGAGGAAATTGTTTAAAAGAGCAGTTCTGCTGTTTAGAAATAAAACAAGTCGCCTTTATGAATGCAGGGAAGACAAAAACCTGCAATGTATTTCTGGTTTAAAACACACTAACTTTACTGTGGCCTGACCCACGAAATCTTTTGCTTGGTAACGCTGTTTTAATCAGAACTGTGTTGCTGTGTCCTCACTTGCTGTGTGAGGCTGCTCTCCTGTTCTGAATTCCTTTTTTTTTTTTTTTTAATATGTTTTATTATTTTTCTGCATATCCATTCTGCGTGCAGCATAGCCCTGCAGGAGCTGCACGGGTTAAAAGCTCAGTGCCTTTACACCGTTCGAGTTGCGTGTCCGGTATTTACTTTTCTCTGTTGTTGATTTGCAGTGTAAATACAGTCATCAGTGAGTGAATGTACTGACATCTTCAACATTTCCCTCCTTTCCTCTCTCTAAGGGGTCTGTCTACATTGCACACTGCAGTGGAGTTTACAGGTGCTTGAGGTAGCATAGTTCTTAGTTGCAGTCTCACTGCAGCAAGCTGGAGCTCACCTCGAATTCTCATGCCCTGTTGCTTAGTAGGCTGAATTAGTTTGTTCTGAGTGCCTTGCTGCTGTGGCTCGGTCGGTCGTCTTACCAGGATAGCTCAGGTAGTCTCACACCACGGTGCTCTGCTCTCTTAATCTTTCTTCCTTCTAATGATTCCTACTGCTCTTCTTCTTCTAGGTTGACTTGTCCCCTTCAGTGTTGACTGTGACCTCAAAGTCACTTTCTGCTATCCTGAGGGGTAGCCCCGAGCTTAATAGATGCAAATACCTCAAATTGTGGCTGCGAGGAGACCTTTGTTCTGCTCTCCTCGGCCATAAGCACGAGTAATTTTAATAGACTTGGCTTTCCAGTTGATGGAACAGCTGCTGAGTAGTTCCCATAGAAGGGTGATTTAAGCCTTTTGAAGGGGACAGGATCAAATGTGGTTAATGTAGGTGTCCTGATATAACCTTTCTCTTCTGTTACTGATTCTGGTCAGTTTTTCTCTCCCTCCACCTTTCTTCCTTCTTCACAAAAATAGCAGGCCTGGGTTTGTGGCCATATACATGGCTCAAAGGCGGTGATGAAAATGAAATGTTTCTCGGAGGAACTCCTTTTTGCGCTGTTCCTTTTTGGTAGAGCTCTAATAGGTGGCTAAAGGTGAGGGGTGAGGCTATTCCACTTGGTCACAGTGCCATTGTCGTGTGAAACCTTTCAGGAAGACGCTCGTTCTTCGTCCCGTGTTTCTAACGTGATGCACTCTTTGCTTTGTAGTACCAAATATGCCGCAGCAACGGCAAGACCAACATCACCAGAGCACCATGATGCATCCTGCCTCTGCAGCAGGCCCTCCAATTGTAGCTACGCCACCTGCTTATTCCACACAATATGTTGCATATAGTCCCCAACAGTTTCCTAATCAGCCTCTTGTGCAGCATGTGCCACACTACCAGTCTCAGGTAAGAGTCCTTTCAGCGTACGTGAGAAGTCAAAACAAATAATTAAGTGGGTCAGTCCTAAACACCCCGTTGTCTCCAGTCGTAAGAAGTCGCTCCCGAACAGTTTTCTGTGTTCTGGAACATACTGGGTGGTGGTGTAACGTGCTTCAAAGCCTGTAACCAATTTTAAGGTCAGTTTAGAAGTTGGCATTTATTATTGATACCACCTTTTTAGCCCTTAAAAGAATTCCTTTCAGGTCATGGCCTGGACATCTCCTAGTTATGTCTTCTAAAAATAAACTACTCGGTGCACTCCTCTTACTTCAAAGGCTTTTAAATATACATACGTAATTGGATAAATATATAATTACATACCTAAGCTCGCCACATTATTGGAGTGGCAAAAATGAGCTATGCCAGCGTTTTGTCAGCTTCTGCAGACGGCGTCCTTAAATTTCTAGAAGCGATAACCGCGATAGTTTGAAATCTTCCACGTTTTAGGAGGGCCAAGCTAGAGCCGTTTAGCTAAATACGTAATTATTGTTTAGCTGACCCTAGTTTCTTTGTGATGCTCCTCCAATTAACACTCTGTTTTCTTATTTCTGTTGACTGCAGCATCCTCATGTTTATAGCCCTGTAATACAGGGCAACGCTAGAATGATGGCACCACCAACACACGCACAGCCGGGTTTAGTATCTTCTTCTGCAACACAGTATGGTGCGCATGAACAGACGCATGCTATGTATGGTAGGAAACGTTTTGTGTTATATGTAACTTTTTAAGTTCTTACGTTGTGCAGGGATGTATTTAGTCTCAAGCTTCAAACGTGGGTATCATTCAGATTACACCAGTAGATGTGGTTTATATTTCATAAGATGATGAGCAGAGCATTGAAAACTGAGCCACCTGGTTAAAATGACAACTCGAGTATGCTGATTTCAGTAGGATGCCAGTGACCAAGATGAAATTTCAACCTGGGAGCTGCTAAAGAATATCTGCTGAAAGAAGTTTGTTCAAGTTCTCTTGATGCTCTTGACACAACATCCCTTGATTGTTTCTTGATTATAATTAGAACTTGTTTTATTGCAAGGCTATGACCTCAGTTTCAAAACTTGACTTTAGTTCTGACAACTAGTGAAATGCTGTCTTTATGATTCTACTAGCGTTATTAACAGTATGAACACTGCTGTTTAAGCAAAATAAAACATGTGTTACTTACCTTTCTTTTTCGGTAAGTCGAGAACGAATATATGAAACAGCTCATGTATTGCTCTGACTTTGACGATTAGTCTCCAGCATTAGACGGGCCTACTTCACTTACAGTGAAGTGCTGAAAATGTGGGTTACCTTATTACAAAGTAAAATGTCAAAGAACTTCTAAAGCGTTACAAATGTATGATAAATCAATGCCCGATTCAGAGGAACAAAACAAAACAACAAACCAAACAAAACCAACAAGCCAAACGCACAGACAACTCGCTGCAAAACGTGCTATTGAAAGAGGTAGAATCGAGGTTACTAGAAAGCTTGGAAATTGTCATAAAATGTCAAAACAGCAGATGGTCTCTTGAAAACGTGGCATTTCAATACTTGTTATAGCATCCGAGGAAGACTTTTATTGGGTCACGTTATATTATTGACTTAGATTCTAATAAAAGATTTTCTGTACCTTTAGACATCTTTGTATGTTTTCCGGTGCTTAGTTTTACGCTGCTGCTTAATGGAAGTCCATGACGTGTCATGAAAACTTAACAAGGCTAAGAATCTGGAGTTTAGAGTGAAATTAACTCTGATTTTTAAAAAGCCTGTGTCTTACCCATCTGAAAACACCCTGTCAGATCCCTGCAGTGGTATGGAGACCTAGCTAAGAAACAAAAAGTATTCGAGAGCAACCTTTTTTGACACTTGGAGGAAGAAGATTTCAGCTCACTTGTGCTGATGCTGAAATGGAAGTAACTTGTAGAGATTTAAGTCTTTCTCTCACAGATCCTTGCTAACTGTATCACTTAGATCTTTTCAACTCTTGTGCTTGAGGTGT
Source organism: Ceryle rudis (assembly GCA_033439905.1). NCBI lineage: Eukaryota > Metazoa > Chordata > Aves > Coraciiformes > Cerylidae > Ceryle > Ceryle rudis. The sequence goes on from JAAGNO010011215.1 coordinate 37,181, forward strand.
CCATGTAAACAGATCTTCTGTTTGCTTTTTCATTAGATTAAATAGAATTCCGATAAAGTGAATGATCAAAGGCTTTCAGACCTTTATTGGTGAAAACTCTCCTCTACAAATCCTAATTAAAATAAAACCAACCATGAGATAATCTGAGATTTGGTTCAGAATGGTTGCATGTGACTTCCTAGCAATTTCCCATTGTGCACCATCCTTATCTTCTGTAACCAGTGGGTTCTACAGTGCGGAAGGACGAGCCCCTTCCCCTGCTTGGCTTTGATCAGATGTCTGTATAGGCTTTTCTTTTTTTTTTTTTTTTTTTCACTGATATTCTAACTTAACAACTGTTAGATCTCAATTTGTGTTGGTTTTGCAGCTTGTCTGTTGTAGGTGTGTGACTACCTACGAGTGCAAACACCTAAGTTGGGTCAAACTTGAGAATTTTGGGGTATTTCCTGCCATGTAATTAAATATTACTTGTCCAAGAGCACCCCATTTGACAGAAATTGCATGTCCTCCTGTGTTCTTTCAAGTAACTACTCGGTGACTCTTCTAAATATTCTGCCACCTTCCCAGTAGATGATCAAGCGCTTGAAATTCTTGTTACTGAAACCCTTCAACCCAGCTGGATCATGAACTCCATATGAGATGCGTATTTTTTTTTTAAAGAGTATATTCTTGCCCTGTGCAGACGTGTTTATTGCCCAGTGAATACGAATTGGCTCAAACGTGCCCTTAACCTACAAAGTTTACAGTTAGCTACACATGAAATGACTTCTGCTGTAGTGCAGCACGGGCTTAGTTGAGATTTTTGCAAGTCTTCCACATGCTGAGTACTTGAAGACCTTGCCCAGACGGATTGTGGTTCCTCGGAACGTGTCCATCTGTAACGTATTCACTTCAGCTCCCGTTTATCGATACGTGAACGCTTGGGGAAAAAAATGTAGCAATGCCTGAGGTGATAAATACACGCTGCTTACGGAGTACGTGGCTAAGAACAACGTGCTGGAATCATTCACGTCTGACTGAGTAGCTTTTATTCTGTTATTTTGGGAATCTAAAGTTTACCCACGGTATCTCTGAACTAAATATACCAATGAGCTCTGATTCTGGTCCTCTTAAAACTAATTTGAAGGTGCAGATTAAGAACTTCCTGAGAAAAAACAACTGCCGCTTGTTGATTTCTGGAGCACTTGCTTCAAACAAGTTCTCACATTTCCTTTTGGCTCTTTAAAATGGCTATCTGGTTTTTTATTTCTTTCTTTCTTTTTAAAATACATTATTTCTTTTTTAAATTCATTTTTTCCCCCCTTTGATAGCAGGATTCAGGGGGGCTATCCTGCCCTTTTACCCTTCAAGGTACTAGTGCTTTCTTTGAGCTAATTCCTGCAAAATTCACTCCGTATTTTTTTTCCTGCGTATGTGGTAGAGAGAAGATGTCTGCAAGGACAACCACGCTGAGCCGTGGGGGTTGGGGGGCACTGCTTATGAAGTATTCTTAAGGTGTGAAATGTTTTCTGGTGAGACCTGAAACTCCCATTTTCACTAATGGTTTGGGATGAGTTGAAAGTCTGTGGCAAGTAGTAACTGCCTGGCAGCGAAGAGAAATGCCCGTTGAGCCATAAGCGAACTGTCCTCCCTGCCAAAACCTCGGGGTTTGTTTTCCTTCCTGTCTCGGGAAGCGATAGCTGAATCCAAAATATATACGGTGACCTACACTTGTTGATAAGCACTCTTCCAGTTCTAAAGAATTTTTGTCTAATGCTGTTTAATGGGATATTTCTGCACTTCTGGGATTTCCTTACCAGTCCTTACAATGTCATGCTTCTGGTTCACAACCCGCTGTTGACAAGAGCTCAAGAGAAGCAGAGCAGCTGAGCTGCGTGGTCACCAGTAGACCCATCTAAACATATGATGGAGCAGTGTTTAAACCCCTGGGTTTCCCCCCCCCACCCCCTTCCCCTCCCCAAAATGCAATTGGGAAGGACCATGTTC
>JAAGNO010011215.1:39266-57242 GCA_033439905.1 Ceryle rudis
CTCTTCTTTTTTTCCCTCACCCCCTCCCCAAAACGCAATTGGGAAGGACACTGTTCAAGCAACTTCTTTCTTCCCCTCTACCAGCCAGACGCTAAAGCCGTCTGTTAACACACTTCAGCTCGTAACCTCTGGAGCCGTGACCGCTTAAATGTCCTTGTCAAGGGAAGTTTGACACGCAGGCACTGCTGAAGCAGAGCAGTACGCACACCTTTAACTGCCGCACGCACGTACCTGAACGCGGAGCTGTCGTTCTTACCCTGCTAAACCACACGCTGGTCTCAGAACGTGCTGTCTGTCTCGGAGGTGTTGGCTCGGTGTGATCTCCCCGATACCGATGCCCAAGGGCCGGTGGAGTTTGCTGGCCCTGGTTTGCAGTTTGCTTGGTCTGTGTCGCACAAAGACCCAAACTTGGCTGGTGCTCTTGGTAGAAAATTTGGCTAAGCTGAGGGTGGATATATTCATTCCTGTGACAATGAACTTGTGTTAGTTTCCCATGTAGCTGTGTTTTCAGGTAACCGGAGTCCTCTGGAAAACTTAACTGTTGTGTTTCAAACCAAACTTGTGTAAAACCAGACCTTGGTTTTATACAGATGCGTTTCCTGTTTTTTGTGCTCTCATTCCTGTCCCCGTTTTCCCTTCCCCTTCCCCTTCTGCATATGTTTTACTGGTCTGGTGTTGTCTCTAACTTTATCTGGTTTCTGTCTCAGCAGTAGAGTAAATTCTATCCCCCTGATAGTACAATGGTGGATATAATATAAACTTCAGAGGATTCTCCAGGGACTAAGAGTGAACCAGTCACCAAAGGTGTCTTGGAACTGTTAAGAATGACAGTGATATAGCTGAAAAAGCAAGGGGCAAATTTCTGGTTTAGTGTAATTACATTTTAACTTTCTTATTACAGTGGACTGTGATAGACCATTAATTGACATAAAGTTTATTTTGGTGTTAATTAAGAACTGAAGACCTCAGTGTCACAGTTAAGAAGGAAGGCTTACTCGAGACTTGTGTTGTTTCACCTCCACTCATTTGTAAAACTAAATATCCAGCTCTAATAGCACCTAAATAAATAAAAATATCTGCATGGTTCTACAATCTCAGGGAAAAAAAAAAAAAAAAAAGAAAAAAAAAAAAGAAAAGAAAAAGAAAAAAAATTACAAATACAAAAAAATAATGACGCTGACCTTTCCAGAAGACGGGAAGTATGCACGTGGCAAGAGGCTAATTTACCTTTCTATTTCCCAAATTCAGCATGTCCCAAAATACCATACAGCAAGGAGACAGGCCCTTCTTTCTACTTTGCCAGTGAGTTGGGTTTTTTGTACTAATTTTGATTGTACAGAAAAGCACTTTCTAAAGAACAGATGTTAAAGGAATGGGACGTGTTGAGGGAATAAGTTTCCTTGCACCAAACCAGTATGTGGAAAACGCAGGAAGGTTCCTTTCAGTGGACGAGGGGTTGAAGCCGTTGACCAGATTTATAGCACCACGGGAAGCTGATTTGTTGGGGTTTTTAACAGGTAGTTTGCATGTCGAATAATCTCTTTAACTTTGCTACCCAGCCTTTTCATCTGTGACCAGAAGCGAGCGCTGCATGTGGATAGGCTCTGCTTAAAACCTGGCTGACCCGCCTTGCTCCCTTTCTTCCGTGGCTCAAACGGGATTTTTAAAACCCGGCGAGTTAATTGGCTTCCTAAAAGGAGAAGTATCTCGTGCCTCATCTCTCTAAAAAGCTGGGGCTGAAGCTCTGAACCCCTGGGAAGAAATAACTTGAGTTGCAGCTGAGGCAAAGGAAGGTTTCTGTCGAGCTCCATTGTGCCACTGAAGGAGCGCCGTGACCGGCGTCCTTCGTCCTTAGGATAACGAGAGTGACTAGATGAGGGCTCGTCACCGGTGCGTGGCATCGGACGCTTCCTCTTTGGCAGATGAACGTTACCAGTGACGTTACCTGGCTCCAGTGGTGTTGCTGCTGTGACCAGCGTAAGCAGCGGGAGAGGGGCCGATGTTCTCCATGCTCGTGGTACACAACAGCTAATCCGGACTCCAGTTGTGTACTGGGAAAGGTAGATAACTAAAGTAACGCTGCCTCGTCTGTTGGTGTTTCATCACAGCACTTGGAGGGAGCTGGGTTTTTGGAGCTGGTTGAACCGGAGCTGTCACCCAAGACCTGGGAAAGGAGGAGTTGCAGTTTCAGGGTATTTCCGTTCTTGCTCCTGTCCTCCAGTGAGACTTGTTACTGTGCCTCTCTGCAAGGCCACGCGGCCTCTGCCAGGCACTCTTCTGGGTTTTTTTTTTCTGAGTTACCTCATGCGAGAGGGATGTGAGAAAATACCACTCGTTCTCCAAAACCCTCTTCTGGAACTGGCTTCCTGCGTTTCTCGCACAGAAACGCTTCAGCGGGAGCTAGTGGCGTAGGATGCTGACCTGCCGTGTTTTCATGCGTCTTGGTTTGGTGCACTGAAATAACTTTTGAATAAGCTCGTTCCTTTCGTGGATACTCTTTTAAGTGAAGTCCACTCTACCTGTGTAAAATGACTTCTTTAAATGTTTGTTGTATGAAAGAAACGTTTGCTATTTCTTTGCTTCCTACCATTCAGGTCTTTTAAATGTAGTTATCCTCACCATCTTACTGGGTCTGGCAATACTTTTGAAGTTTGTTCACTGGTCAGTTCTTGAAAATAGGCTCTTCAGTGCATCTTTGGATGATGACCAACGATGACCACCATTAACAACACTGAAATTCCTACCAGGGAAAATACAAATTTACATGATACGGGTTTTGCATGTTACCCTCGTAGCCGGGAGTTCTGCTTGGGTTCTGCTGCTCTGACCTCTTTTGATTTCAGCTCCTTCGGTGGGTTTGATGGCTGACTGCTGCTCGTTTGCCTCTCAGGATAATGGGTCGTGCTTTTGTAGAGTTGAATTCAGTTATTCAATCCATCTGGTATTTTTGCTCCCTCCATTACCGAATCGTTTACCTTCCCTGTGTATCCGTGTGAGGTTAGTGCAGCTAAATATTTCACCTTAGGAACCGACTCCATCAGAAAGATGCTGAAGTGAAGGAGCTTAGTCCAGGGAGTATTTCTGGGGGAGAGGAACTTAAGGCATAAAGAGTAAGAAAACCAGCATATTTGTGTTGGAGTGAGCTGAGGTTGCTTGCAGCAAGGAGAGATAGGCAGGGTCGTTTTGTCCTTTCCTCGAGCTTTCTCAGCACTTTCTTGGACACGAGATGGCCGTTTGGAAAACCTCCAAAGTACTGACGGTTGGGGGAAAATGTTGGATAAGCGGTGATTTTTTTTTTTTATTTTTATTTTTTCCTTCTCTTTTCCTTAACCTCCTGTCTTACCGTGTTTGCTGGTTGATACGTCTAGTGAGCTGCTTGGATGAACAGGCAAAAAAAACTCGGGGGCGGGGGGAAAAGTCCTAGTGAAAGTGTTTTAGTTAGGGCTAAGCAGGTGAATTTCTCGTGGCTGTTTTGTAAGACTTCTCTCCCAGGCTTGCTAGTCTCCTAGGTTCCATTGGCTTGTCACGAACTATTAATTGCACTGGCTAAATGTGGAAAACCTTTCACATTTCTAGACTTGAAGTTTGAACTGATGTTGATCTAACAAAGGCCTGTGCACGTATTTCGGGCTTGCTGCCGCTCGTCCTGAACCGTTCTGATTTGTATTCAGTGGCTGTACAGGATTTAGATGAGTGGCCAAAGAACGTTTTCTGAAAGGCACTTTTAATATTACTATTAAAACATAATTTGCAGCAGCATCTGAACTAATTTTAACCAAACTTACAGAGCTTATCGGAGTAATTTGTTAAAGACAGAATGGGGGAGAGGAGAAGCTAAGCAAGTAAAAACTCTTCAATGTGAAAAAAAAAAAATCTGGGATTTTAAATGCAAAGCTGTGGAGAAAAGATAAATTAGGAGGTTATGGAAGAGCTGCTACTGTGACAAAAACTTGATCCTCCCCCCCCACTTCTGTGTCTGTTCTTTAGGGTGCTATTCCTTGGTTTAACTGCTTTCTTAAGAGAGAAATTCATTCTTCCTTGTGGAGTTTTATTGTGTAATGTATCTGCTTCGGAATAACTTAGTTTATTATTCTCTTGGCTATAAAAGAAGCGAAAGATGAATTGCACAAATGGTTTAAGGGACTACCACATTATTTCGGGGGCTCTTAACGAGTAATGTGGCAGGATGTGGGAAGCTTTGAATATCTTACAACTTGGAATTAATTTTCATATACATTTTAAAACCTCTTCAATGGAGTTGGAAGTTAATTTGTAGTCGGGCTCGCCGGCTCTGCGGCTGAGGCAGCGGGCTGAGAGCTGAGGAAGATTTCTGGGAGCGTGCCCTTTGGCAAGCAAGTCACTCCCTCTCTGCATTTATTTCTGTTACTTTGACAGAGATAGTAACTTTTGGCCTTCATCATAATAATGAGGTTGAGAATTTTTCCTGCTGTAGGAAGCTGTAAACTTCACACCGTAAAAAGAAAAAGATCGGTGTTTCCACTGATAATTTTCACGTAGTCGTCGCAAGGAGCGATGTTTGAAAGTCCAAATAGAAGTGTGGTGGGGATGCTGCTGCAAAATAAATTTTAGTAGTGATATGAAAAATAAACCCCAAACTTTTCTTGCGTTTGAAAGCGTGACGAAGTGATGTGGTGGAAGGTACTGGTAGTTTTGCCAGTGCACTTAGAAAATACTAGAGGTGTTTTCAGCACACAGTATGGGAGTGTGCTTGTATGCTCGAGCTGAAGTGGTTTAGGATCAACTGAGACAGCAAGAGTTGGTGGTTTCCACTGTGTATGAAGTTCATCTGCATTCATAGCCTCGAACCGCAGTGCAGTGTCACTGTTGGACCATTTGCTCAGCAACATTTTGAGGGAGCTTCCAAGGCAGCAGGGTGGGATGAAGTGAAATGCTGTAGGCAGTTACTTTCTAAAGGAGACACCTTCCCAGTGGCCTGTACAGAAGAGAACAATCTCAATTAGGCAAAAAGATCCTGTCTATATGTATTGTAGGGAGTCTGAATATGTTAGAACTAGTATTTGTACGGCTCGACAGGAAGCCAAACTGGAGGAAAAGAAGTATTTGCACAGGGTGGTAGCGTGTCGGGGCTGGCTAGTAGGGCGCAGGAGGGTTGCTGCCTTTTTGAGACTTGCTTCTGCTGAATAGTGTTGCGCTTTCAGATGCAGCTCCATTTTTGCCCATTTTCTCCACCCATCTTGCCTTTCACCCTTTCTATACGCTCAGGCAGGTCTGGGCAGTCGTGAACGTAGAGCCCAGTACAGTGAAACCCTTCAGAAGCTGCAGCAAACAGTTACTTGCAGAAGTGAGGTGACAGTTACGCACCTCACCAGCCCTGAATCCACTGGGCAGGGAGTTGCAGCGTAACAGTTGCACTCAAGGCCTCTCCCTACACCCTGCTTTTCAGGTTTGTTCACTAGAGCAAGAAAACACCACCAGAAAACCCATCACTTCAGAAGGTGTCGTGCAGGCGGGCGCTGCACCGGCCAGTGAGTTCTCACGTAGCACAAACCCCGGTCAAAAAGCTGTCACCCAGTAGATAACTTCAGCCAGAGCGACAAAAAGGTACCAGAACAAACAAGGAGGAGTTACAGGCGATACTCAAGAGAGGGCTGATAGTTCGCTTTGACTGTTTTGTCTTTTAGCATTAGTGTCAGCAAAACCAGGCTCGGCTTTGAGGAGCTGTAAGGCAGGAGAGAGCAGAGCGGCTGCAAACTGTGAGCTGGTGGTTGCACAAGATTGAAAAGCAATAGAGGGGAACCAGGCAAAGCATCTTCGTTTTCTTAAGGTCGTGCTTTCCAGTTGCATGCTGCGTTCGGAGGAAGAGCCGCTATCATCGTGGCTTTTCATACTTAGATTCCTTCAGAAATTGAAAAAAACCCCCTGTGATTTAGCATGGCCTGTTCTGAAGCAGAACAGAGCAGGGCTCCTCAAGGAGGGGCTTGTGGATAGTAGCTTGTTGTTGGAGACTGGCATGGATGTAGCTACAGATGTGGTTTCACTGGTGTGGAAGTTTTATGTTAAGGTTTTGAGTTTGGTTTTATTTGGTTCCCCCCCCCCCTTCTTTTGGAATTTTGTACTTTATTTGCTACTGTTTTGAGGGATGAAGAATTTCACGGCAGTGTTGAGAAGCTCAGAGAATGGTGGTGATCCAGAACAGACTCTGTAATTGGCCTTGCGGAGCGGCAAGAAACGTTATTTTAGTACAGGATATGGGCTTCAGCAAAAATTTTATGCTTAAGCAGCTTCAGTTTTCTCAGATGTTACTTATATCCTGTGTGTCCCTATAGCTCTTAAACATACATGCAGTGTGTATACTTGACACTGACTGTACTGTGAGCAATTTCCAGAAGAGTAGCATGGTGAGGTTAGCCAGGTATAAGGCCAAAGAATTTTTTGGATGGTGGAAATAAAAATGGCTTGTAACACCTTTGAAAAGTCTCTATCAGGAGAAACTAAATTGTATGAAAATGATAAATTTGGTATTTTAAACTGATCTGTTTGACAAAAGAAAAGATGAAATACTGCTTTTTTTCTGTGTAGTATCTGTTACATTGTCAAACTAGGGAAGATGAACTGTCTAATTATGGTTATTTATAGACTTTCCTGCAAAACCAAACTACACAAAAGCAAGGTAAGATACTCAGCTATTTGCAAGATAAATACTTTTTTTTTTTTTTTTAGAAGGGGGAGGGAATATATTTACAGTATGTTTGAGAGAGAGTGAAATCTTCAAGTGCAGATGGTGACTTGATGAGATGCATGTTCTGTATCTGTTGTTAAATATTCTTCTTTTTCATCCTAGTTTCCACTGGCTCACTTGCTCAGCAGTATGCCCACCCTAATGCTACCCTGCATCCGCATCCTCCGCATCCTCAGCCTTCTGCCACACCAACTGGCCAGCAGCAAAGCCAACATGCTGGAAGCCACCCTGCTCCTAGCCCCGTGCAGGTAACAGAGCTCAAGGCAGTGAATGTCTTTAAGTGCTGGTTAACGTGCCCTACTAGCAGCTGTTTCAGCTCTGATGCTCGACATCGATACGTTGATTTCTTGGAGAGGAAAAATGGTAGGCTGGAGCAGTTGCCCAAATGAACTGCATGTGACAGATCTCATGAAAGACTTGTCTAGATTCCCCTCATGTTTTTTGGAAGGAAAGAAGGAAGGAAATGGAGCTATATAAGTTGTATTTTTTCTGCTTGCAGTGGCTAGGACTCAAAGGTGGTAGGCTCACGACGTGGTTTGTTAGATGAGCTACCAGGGAAACTTGCGGCCATCCCCGTTCCTTAGTAAAGACCAATGTCAGGGGCTTCTGATAACGCACTTCTCCCTCTTCCCAGGGGATGGGGTGTAGCTTATTTCCATGTTACGATAAAGGAGGGATCACCGTTTTGTCAGAGCCATTTCATATGAGTGGAGTTACGAGTGGAAATAGCAGATAAACGCCGAGAAGTATCTGACTGGATTGTGTCAAAGACGAGCAGCTGAAAGGCCTCTTGGTAGCGCTGCACGCCTTAGTTACCTACTGGTAATAATGTGGGGTTGCTCAGTGCAACTGGGAAGTGTATCCAGCTCCACGGTTGAGGTTCTCCTTGGTTTTACCTGGCGGTGTAAGTTCTGTTTTCCCACCTCCTGCTTTCTAGTTCAAGGAGAAAATGAGCTCAGTAGAATTGAAATGAATTTCCTCGTGACCGTAGGTCTGGTGACTCCTTTAGTTTTGCCACTTAAAAGATTGACCGTCGAGCAATTTTGCAACCCTTTCTCACACTAGTTCACAGAATAAACGCGTCTCCTTTCTAAACCACAGCCTAAATGATCTTCCCTCTTGTCTTTTTTTTTTTTTTTTTTTTTTTTTACAGCATCATCAGCACCAGGCTGCTCAGGCACTCCACCTGGCAAACCCACAGCAGCAGTCGGCAATTTACCACGCAGGTCTAGCTCCAACCCCACCTTCCATGACGCCAGGCTCCAATACGCAGTCTCCACAAAATAGTTTTCCTACAGCACAACAAACAGTCTTCACCATTCATCCCTCCCATGTTCAACCTGCATATACCAATCCGCCACACATGGCCCATGTCCCCCAGGTAAACACAGTTTAACAACCTTCAAGACTAAATGTCTTAATGCCACAAAGTTAGGACAGTCGGGCCTGCTGAAGTGATTACCATTCTGTCACCTCTCAGCATAAACTACCTGTTGTGTTATTTAGGTTTCTGTCTGTACATTGCCTTTATTTAGAATTTTACAAGATATTTGGACCTCAGCTTCCAACACCCAGTGCATCTGCAACTGTAGTTTAATGAAGACATCTTAAGCTGGCACTGCTACTGAAAGAAATTGAGCTCTCTTCCCAGTTCCCGGCTCCCATCCTTGTCCTGTCCCACCATTCCGCTCACAGAACTGTTTGGCCATGCAGCAAACCAGACTGGGGACCTGATTCAGCTGAAGTGTGCCTCCCCTGCCCCCGTTTTAGGCTATTTCTCAGTCCAATCAGTTCACTACTCGGGTTCACTGCATGATCCCAGGAAGAGCTGGCATACAGAAAGGTTGGAGGTGAGAGCTGAGTGGAGGGAGGCTGAATTGCTGCTTTGGGTGGCAATTTTAGGCTCTGTTGTAGTCAGATTTATTCAAGTCCATCCGGTAAAGGATATGACACAAGATTACTAGGGAGTAGGAAGGTGCTGCAGTGGGAGATGAGTGAGATTCAGTTCGGATGCCTGCAAGACAATCCTTGCTGAAAGAGAACACCGTGTGTTTGTGTGTCTGTGTGTCTGTGCGTGCAGAAGATCCCCGGTGATTGTTGGGCAATTTAACAACAGTCCTTGCTCCAGGATCAGAAACCCACTTCTCTTAACTTCTCTCTTGTGGTCAACGCGCTTAAAAAAAAAAAAAAAAAAAAAAAGGCACAATTGAAATGCATATGATCTTTAAGAACAAAGGCTTATTTTTTGCTTTAACTGTTCAGTTAAAAATTTCAGAACCACAAAAGGCACCAAAGTCATTATCACCTACAGCAGCAAAAATAATCATCACAACTCAATAATATGCACACACACACATACATACACAAACACTTGGAGTTGTGACCTATCCTACTTTCAGTAGCAGACAACATACACACAGAATGGAAAAGGCTATGGACAAATGATGAAGGGAGAGCAACCGCATCCATCATGTAAGCAGAGCTCAAAATCCAACAAGGCTCAGTACTGGAACCAGACCACCTCTGTACCACAAATCCATAGACAGAGAAAAGTAGCACAAGATTTTCCCACTTCTCTAATGGATCTGATCAGTGTGTCCACCTAAAGGCACAGTGATGATTTGTGAGAAATAATAGAGACACTAATCCAGCCACAGAATTTATCCTAAAATTTAGTATATTAAATAAATTGAAAAAATTAAGATAATGGAAGAAGGATTAAAGGCAGCCTTGGTACAGATACCCCACAAAACCTCTTCTGGAAGAGTGTATACCAGTCTGTTCAGACTAGCAAAAGTCTGCCATGTACACCCAATACACTTGCCCCTCTAAGTTTCTTAGGAGATTAGTACAAGGAAGGGAAATGTAGTGGTTAAGCAGTGTTGTCCTAATGAATAGCACAGAAGACAACTACAAAAACACAAACTAACTACATTTAGCCTAAAAGTTGCAGAGTTCCCTAGACATCTGCAGTGGAGGTGCCAGAGGACATGCACATTCTACAAAGCAGCTTGACAGCACACATGATATCTACTGCAGAAGCTTTAACTAAGTAATACAAGAGATCTCATCTAGTCTAATGCTCCTGCACTTGAACCTAATTTAATAATAAGCTATTAGTGCACAAGTGCTTGCTCCTCTTTGGGCTCTTCAATAGACTGCAGGCATCCAGTGGAAAGCACTGCAGATTTATCACATCCAGTGTGTTCCAATAGTCCCTCACACAGGCAATTCAAATTACAATCAGAGGACTGGGAACATGCAGTAGTTCGCCCCTCACCATCTACAAAGCCCTTGAAAAATTCTTCACTAACACAGAAAAAAAATATGCAATTACTAATTAAAAAAAAAGTATAAAACAGTAGTTTAATAATTTATTATTTTATTCTAAAAGAAAGCAAGACAAATAAATGCAATTCCAGGATTCATTAAGACAGTAATTCAAAGTGGTCAGGTTTCAGCTACAGTTCCCTCCTATCTCAGGAAATTCTTATTGCGCATGCTCACTGTGATTGTATATAATGAAGCTATGCTCCTTGTGCTAGAAGTGTTCTAATTGCAATGGTCATTAACTAGTAACCAATTAAATACATTTCATAGTTTCCTACTAAGTTGAAACAGTTAGTAATAGGATAATAGGCTAATGTCACTCAGGAATATAAAGGGATACAAATGTAAGCTGAGATGAATACTCACTGAAATACAGGATTATTAGGGCTGTTAGTGTATCTACTCAGTTGCTACTTTTCACAGGAGATTTTGGCATATGACTGTATCCAGGCAGACAGGATCACAAAAGTACAGAATGGCTTAGGCACCTCTAAATCCTCAGCACAGAGCAGGGTCAACCAGAGGAGATGGCTCATGACTTTATCTGTGCAGGTTTTTCATATCCCCAAAGATGGAGACTCTACAGCCTTTTGGGACAACCAGCTCCAGTGACCAATTACCCTCAAGAAAAAGAAAAAAGAAATCTTATGCTTAAACAAAATTTCCTATATTTCAGTTTGTGTTTGTTGCCTCTTGTTCTTTCACTGGGTACCACTGAGAAGAGTTTGCCTCCATCTTTACTCCTTCCCATCATGAACATTATACACATGGGTAAGATCCCTCTGAGCCTTCTCTTTTCCACACTGAATAGTCCTAGGTCTCTAAGGCTCTCCCTGAATGTCAGATGCATCACCTTCATTGCCAGATGCAGCCTCACCAGGGCTGAGTAAAGTGGAAGGGACACATCCCTTGGTCTGCTGGTAACACCCTTCCCAATGCAGCCAGGTGGCTGGCTGTTGGCCTTCTTTCCCACAAATTTATACTGCTTGCTCATGGTTAACATGGTGTCCACCAGAAACCCTGGTTCTCTTACTTGCAAAACTGCTTTCCAGGTCGTGCTAGTAGATAGAGTTATTCCTGCCCAGATGCAGTACTTCACATTTCCCTTTGTTGTATTTCATGAGATTCACGTCAGCCCATTTTTCCAGCCTGTCCCAGTCCCTCTGAATGGCAGTGCAATTATCTGGTGTACAAACCATTTCTCTCACTTTTGTATCCTTTGCAAACTTGCTGAGTGAACTCTGTCATATTATCCAGGTCATTAAAGAAGATACTAAACTGTATTGACCCCATTATTGCACCACTAGTAACTGGCCTCCTGATGGACTTCCTGCCACTCATCACAACTCTTTCAGACCAGCGTTGCAAAACATTGTTTACTTTGCAAAAGGCACTAAGTTTTCAGCAAGGCAGATGACAAGTAAGTTTCACCTTCCCATACACTAGCCTCAGAAATGCTGACTCAAGGCAGTGTTTACTAACTACAGTTCTGCTGACATTTCAATTGCTTCCCAGAAGTTAAGCAGCAATCCATTGCATAAGAACGTATATTACCTATTTCACCAAAACATCAGGTATTTATGACTGGTGACAGCTTCTATCACATGAACATAAATATCCGGACACAGCAGTTGAATGCGGAACCACTTGGATGTTAATGACAGGTAATGACAATCATACACAACATGTAAGAGATGGATTCAGCCCACTAGAATCTGTGCGTTTTCTCTGCACTCAACATCCCTCCAAGGAACACTGAGAAATTCCACAGCAGCTTCATACACATAGGAAGAAGCAAATCCAGACGTAATGCAGTCTCTGTGGATATGTCTGTGTAATTTTATATTTTCATCTTATACAGTACTTTCCCTGCCTGAAAACCACAAGATTTCTCTTCTGGGGAAGACTTTCTCTTACCAGGCAAAACCGATTAGGACTTACTGCCTAGTTAGGAACTCAGGATTATGCAATCTCTCTGAGGGAACTTAAATTGTATTAATACAGCATAAGGTTTCCTTATGGCAAGCATTGCTTTAATAGCAAAGTAGAACAAAGTAGGGTTAAACCAGACAGAAAACAAGCATTTTAGTTTAAAATATGTATATATATTGCAATGACAAAACCCAGGAAAGTTTGACTATTTTTCTACTATTCTTACAATTCAGGAGATAAGCCACAAGGTCCGTCACCTTTCACGCTCATTGCTTTGGGCAGTCAGCAACTTATGTAATCAATTAAGGAACCACTAAGAGCATAACTGAATGATCCCCACACAGAAGCATCAGGGCACACCCCAGCCAAGCTGTCAAACAGTTCATTATCCATAGGCAAAATTCTCAGGGGAAACATTTGGAATTTTGCATTATTTTCAGTGAGCTCTCAAGTGCCACATCAGAATACATGTTTTAAACAATGTTTCAGTAAAAGATGACCTTTCCCCCAGTTCCAGGACTATGTTGGAACCATAAAATCCCGTACTAGAAATATTTTTAATAATCTAAATATGTGGATTCTAACCATGAAGAGCAGCCATGGTTAGAACAGTTCAACCACTTTGCCCACACAAAAACTAAGTTACTTAAGGGTAGCCCAATATACACCTACAACGTAAAATTTCCATGTGTGTGAAGCAGAAAGTTGTAACTAATAACAGAGGGTATTGCAAAAAAAGCACAAATTACGAGAAACTTTCAGAGAACGATCAAAAACATTGTTGATTTTTTCTAACCAAAGCTGTATTGTAACCTGATCCATTCTCTGAACTTGTTTGCATTATAACTGAAACATTTTAGTCAAAGAAATAAAGGTCAAATGACATATGGTTCCACATGGGACAATCCAGATGAGCTAGAAGGCAAGTTCTTTTTCATAATTCTGTTTACAAATGACATTTTTCACTTCATTTGTTGACCCCATTTCCTTTGACTCATGCAGTGCTACCAGCTATATTAAAATAGAGTTTCAGCTGTGTTCCCATGAAACTAGGGAACTAAATGGAGATCTGAAATATATGCAAGCTTAGAATTTAGAGAAAACTGGTTTCAGGAGCCCTGTAGTACAGTATCTTAATCTATTTAAGCAATAGCAACCCTCTGGTACTTTGATCATCATGATGCTACTAAAGCTGTTTTATTATATCAAAAAGTATCAAATAAGAGTGGAAAGAGAACCATCTACTGCCCAAGGGATATGTTATTACTAGGAGCTACGACAGAGCACCGTATCACAGCAAGATCTTCTGCGGCACATATCTGTGAGCTCAAAGCATTAGGACCTATTCAACCAAATGAATCCACCCTTTTGTACAGTGGCTTAAAGATAAACCTGCCTACCTCACACAAACCCCATGAAAATGTTCTTGCCACTTAAAATTGATCAGCTAGCTCCCCATTATACTCAGTTTATTACAACTTTCAGGCAAATAATCACAACTGTTTAGTCAACAGGTTTTTCAGATTTTCATTTACGTGACTGGAAATAAACTAAAATAATCCATCAATTTCTACTTACTGTTCTGTTCACAGATTCTGCAACTGTGGTGCATAATTTTTATTTCTTGTTACTTCACTATTTCTACCAGATACATACAATTATTTTGCACAATAGCTGGAGAATTATAATGTTAGACTCACAATGCTGATTACTAATTATGTTCTGCTATTCTCAGTCAGGAAACTAAAGTTGTTAGCTTGCACAAAAATACACTGTAGCTTTCAAAGGGATTTCTTTAGCATAAAATTCAGTATGAACGCATTTATATTAGAAAAATGTTAGCCACATTTGAAACCAAAAACTGGATGAAGAAAAAAAATGCAAGCTCATGTTCTTGTCATTGTACACAGATCGTGGCAAAGCATTTTGAAGTTCTTAACACAAGTGGCATACTTGCCAAAAGAGGAGCTTGTAAGCCCAAAGAGTTTCAGGGGTGAAACAACTTTCCTATTACATGAAGTATCTTTACTGGTACTACCATGGTAAGAGAAGCAAAAGCCACAAACAGTAAATATATCTTGGTTTGTTCAATGGAATAGAAAAGATCTCAGTACTGGGAAGCTTGCCAGTTCTGGGAACTTGGGACCTTTTGGAAGTACATGAAAAAAAATGCACCAATCCTCCAGGGAGATGCAGCACTCCATTGTATGGAATAAGCACACATAGTATGCATTAAGAAATTATTTTGTGTGGATGAACCTGAAATTTTAAGTTCGCAAAATTTAATTATCAATATATTATCCTGATTCCCTCTGTTTGAAAAGGTCTAAATATGAACAGGTTTCATGATGGTCTGACTGTGAAATGGGGGAGGTGTATGTAGTTATATATGTAGTTATATTCAGTTTATTTTTTTAAACAGCAGCAGCAGCTTCTAGTCTTAAAGACAAGACTGATCATTGTAATCAGAGAACCTGCTTTGCAGACAGCTAAAACATTTCACTAGCAAATTAGGGTCTTCAATCTTTAAATATATTAGTTATGGGTTTAATGCAACTAATGACTAGGAAGCAATTGAGATATAAACCCCAGAAATTTCACATCACACATGCCCTTGAAGGACAAGTACAACTTTGTGTCACCACCAATTGTATGGAATTAAGTCACTGAATCAAAAATAAGCCTGTAAGCAGTTTTAACACATGACAAAGTCCTTCCATAACAAAAAGTTCATCAGGGACAAAAGTATCTGAAAGATGTTCTCCTCTAAGACCATGCAGCACATTCAGCATAACCATGTTCTTGGTACCCATTCTGTACAGAAGGCACTGCTTGGACCATAAGAATGTGTTTTCACTTTTTATATCAATTATATCTCTTCCAACTGTAAAACTCCTACTTCTCCATTAGCTAACCAAATTCTTTGTATTTGTCTTTTTGTCGTAGGGTAACTGGGAAGTGACTTAAGCACTGGCACCTCCTAGCCACCTTCTGCTGAATAATCATCATAGAATGGTAAGGGTTGGAAAGGACCTCTAAAGATCATTGAGTCCAACCACCCTGGCAGCACAGGAACACCCAGGGCTTGCCACACAGGAACAGATCCAGATGGGTCTTGAAAGTCTCTAGAGAAGGAGACTTTATGGTCCTCTGCTGCACACTAGAACAAATTTCCAATAACCCTGCCTTCCCATTACTGTTACAGGTATCAGTACAGATACAGACTGAACCAAACTCAAGTAGAGCAAGTCACATTAGGATGAAGCTGCTTTTCCACTTAAAACCATGGGATTAGGCCAAATGGTTTTTGTCATTAGCAAGAAGGATCCTGTATAAGGTTTACTAGCTTGTATATCAACACTTTCCTTTCACTTTTAAATTACTTCCTGCTTGGTGTCTTCACCTCTACCCCTGACTGATTTTTGTTACATAAGGGAATTCAGAAATCTGGGCTATGAATAAGAGTCTTTGCTATTGTCTAATCAACTCATTCTTCAGAAAAAAAAAAAAAAAAAAAATGACCAAAAAGTGATTGCTGTGGAGCCAACCTGAAAATCTACAATGACGGACACTCCCCATCGATGCTTACTTGTCTAAAAGCCATACATAGATGGGTGGGTTCAGAGCACCCAAAACTACTTTTAAAGAAGCATAGTTTCTTCATCCTGGTTCATGAAAGCTAAAATTTTCAACATTTCAGCCCTCTGTGCAGAAAGCCCTGTCCTTGGAGTGAACGACTATGTGGTCAGAAGCTGCTGGAGATTTCACCCTTAACACACTGCTCTAAGGAAACATTATTTGCCATAGCAAATTCAGAATTAGCTATTTCAAATCCAGAGCTGTTGGCACTTGGGCCATTTCCCTTTGTCTCTGTGCACATTGTATCAGTTTATAACCAGTTTACATGAAACCTGTGAATACTTCTTCCCTTGGACTCCTGGCCTTCTTTAGATGCATACACTAGGGCCAATGCTTTCCTTGTAATCACCACCCAATCATAACATTTTGGGGCAACCTCTCACTTCAACAGCCTCTGAACAGTCAATGACAGCATGGTTGTCAGTAAGCACATTTGGCTAAGTCTCCACATTACCCTTCATCCTTACAGCACTGGTGTCAGATGCTCATAGAGCAATTGTGAGCCTGGGGAGCATATTATAATCTCTATCTCTTCTGCCAAAACTTTAGAAAGGGACATCACACAACAAGCCTTACTAGCTCCAAAGTAACTCTTGAGCTGTTTCCAGCTGTGCTTAATGAGGGAGGAATAATGCAACTCCAAGTAGTGTTATTCTGTGTTGGTATCTAAAATAACAAAAACAAAGAAAAAAAAACCCGACCAAACAAACAAATAACTAAACCCACAAACAATCAGAATGAGAAAGATATTAGCATCTCCCACAGTTGCTGTGGCCAGATGTGGTTGACATTCTTTTGCTATTAAAAGAGGCAGTAACCAAAGAATTTGCAAGGCACTTAAATCTTCACATTTTTCTCCCTGCCCCCAGCAGGGGGCAGTTCAGCTCTGATCCAAAGATCAAGAAATAAAAGAGCATTTTAGCTTACAGATTCCCAACAGATATTGGCTGTCACAGTGAAGAGCTGCAGAATTTCTCAGACCTTGAGAATCAGCCCCCACTATTGCAGATCATATCATACCCTCCTTTTCATGAACGATCCAAACACATCTCAAAAGCAGTTAAAATTTGTGTCCCCATTGCCTTTAGCAGAAATCTTTTTCCAGACCTTCTTGGGCTAATCTATTTTTAGGCTGATTACTAGGGGAAGAAGATTTAATCACACCTTATTTATTTGTACCCACCTGTACTTGTAGAAATGCTATCCTCTAATTTGACTTTTTTATCTCTGACATTTAACTCCATAATGTACCAAGGAAAGCATCTATCTTTCTCATC
This sequence comes from Ceryle rudis, assembly GCA_033439905.1. Lineage (NCBI taxonomy): Eukaryota > Metazoa > Chordata > Aves > Coraciiformes > Cerylidae > Ceryle > Ceryle rudis. Next base: position 56,166 of record JAAGNO010011215.1, read on the forward strand.
TTTCTTCTTGCTAAGTTTTACAGACCAAGCTTTTCCAGTCATTTATGAAACAGATAATCCATTTCCTTGGTCATCTTTCTCTGTACCTGTTAAAGTTTAGATTTTATCACCCTTGTGTACAGCGTAGTGGAAATAAAAAAACCTGATGGACTGCAGCTGCTTTCTTGAATAGCCACTTCATGGTAAGGAAAGAAACCTTGTCCTTCATAAATACACCCAGGCCTCACTATCCTGTTTGGCAAACCTCTTGGGGGATTTCCATAGCTTTAAGAGGCAGTTAAGCAGACTGTGCTCTCTGCTTTTGAAATGCCTCCCTCACACATCATGCTGAATAAAAATGGAATTATGCACATGGCTAGTGCAAAGCACATGCTGAAGTGCTCAACTGAGGAATAAGTGCTTTAACCAATATATCCCCAATTTTATAACAGGTTTCAAGTAAGCAAAGATCTTCCCATGAAGCTCTCACTAGGAGGTCACAGCCAGCACAATTGATGCTACTACCAACCACAGAGTAAGCATGTTCACAACCATGTTTTAATTACAAATTAAAATTGACATCAACTCTGTCCTTCATGGTAGACTAGTATGTTTGATGAATGTTTAACTAGCACATTTGCCAGCTGCAATGTTGTTCTGCCTTATTTCCTGTTAGTGACTCACAGAATGCTATATTCATATCTAACTACAGGAAATCATGTAAGAATCCATTTCTGAGCCTAGCATTGCTTTAAACAAGAATACAAATACATGCCAAGTGATTTCTGCATCTCAACAAAACTGTTCAACTACTGAGTATTTCTCTCAGGAAAGGATTATGTAGTAATAGAGTCTGAAGACAGAATACAGAGGGGATTTAACAGGGAGGTATGCAAGTATCCAGGTAGAATGTAAGGTGCATTTGTTGTGCTATAAGTACCAGAATCCAGCTCCTAAACACAGCTGCCACCTACTGCAGGGCCCAGTATGGGATTCTCCTGGTGCCTGCTCCACAGCATCAGTGGTGATGGTGATGTAATTGCCACTGGGGGGTGGGGGGGATTAATACTGGGTTTTTATATGTATTCCATTTTTTAT